>JAYMFX010058892.1:0-27838 GCA_036784945.1 Monocelis spectator
AGAGTACTGTCAGTGGTTGATGAATGAAGGCGTTAATGTCCGTATAATATATCTAGATGAGATTGGGTGCAACCTATGGACTAGAAGATCTTATGGAAGAGCATTGCGCGGCCAAAACTGTTATCGTACTGTGGGCAATCAACGTGGTAGGAATCAGACTGTGTGTGTTGCTATGCATAAGGATTTAGGACTCATTCACTTTGAGATGTTTGACGGACCTACAACTGCAGAAAGAATGAATTCGTTTTTAGCTAATATGTCTGAAGCTGTTAATAACGAACAATTTGTTATTGTTATGGATAATGCTAGACCACACCACGGGGATATGGATATACCGGCTAATTTTACTATTCGTTTTTTACCTCCTTATTCACCTATATTAAATCCTATAGAAAATGTGTTTTCTGTTATGAAATCTTCCATAAAAAGACAGTTGGCCGTCGCTGAACTAGATGAAGATGTTCGTGCCAGACAGCAGCAGATCACTCTTGTAGAATATCGCACACGGAAATTACGTCAAGTCATCTTGGGTAGTCTCAATGATATTTCACCAGAACTGTGCAATAATGTATATAATAGACAATTTCACTTTGTTCCACACTGTTTAGCTCTGGAAGATATACAATTTTGATCACTTGTAAATTTTTGATATGATCTGTTATTGTTTTTATGTTATATTTCATCAAAATGTATAAATCTTCCTAAATGCTTTTTATACTTTTGAAATTGGAATTTTCACTTTTGACATGAGATTTAAGGATGAGGAAACATAAAAATATTTCTGATAAATTATGGGAATTAAGTTACCCGATAAAAATTTCTATGTTTTTACTTTTGAACTGAGATTTAGAAGTGTGTTGGAATTTTGAACTGAGATTAAAAATCAAACATCGATATTATCCTTGTTTATAGAATTCAGTGGAAATTTGAACTGAGATTTACTAATTTTGAACTGAGATTGTGAACTTTAGAAGTGAAAAACCTATAATTCTACTGACGATGGTATGTTACATTTCGTGCATTAATGTTTTTGCATTCATATTTGTGTTGGTGAACTATGAACTATGTCAAATTTAGGACTGCTTTTCAGATTCTTCAAATCCCAGTCCTATTAAAGACTCGCCAGATCTTATTCTTCCCTCGCCTCCAAAGAATGATCCCTCCTCATTCAACACTTTCACTTATGTGCATGGAACAGATAACATCAGTAAACGTGAAATTCCGAATCTACCTTCTCCACCTCATGACATGTCTGTTAAGCATATCAAAATCCGCAGAATTGCAGAAAATAATTTTTTGCAAAGTGCGAAAAGAATGAGTGAAAACTATGATTCCGGAATTCTAGCTCCTGCAAAGAGTTTGAAATTGGGGACCATATATCTGTCCGAGTTAGGGCAATTGACAGGTCTAATGCCTCATTACCGAGATTGCCTGGAATCATTGTTGATAAGAAGGGAGTCACGAAACCGATGTACCGCATTAGAACAAGCAGAGGTGTGTTGGAAAAACTTGTTGATGGAGGAGAAATTGAAAAGTTTCCAACGAATTCTACTTTCCAGATCAATGGCTGGGAAGACGACCATAGAATTAACTTAAGGGAGGCACATCGCCGACACTACCCGAACGCAGAAAAACTCTCCGTTTTTTTGTGCAAGGGGGACTGCAAGAGCCGCAAATGTCCTTGCTTCAAGAAAGGGATGCCTTGCTATTCCAGATGCCATACGGGTAAAAAAAATGCCAAAACAAGGAGAAGGTTAAAAGGTAGAACTATTCATTAAAAGTAAATGCTTAATGAATTCTAAGTTAATAGTTTTTTTCATTTTTTAAACGGTAAACGAATTGAAATAGACTTGAATAATACTTTGTTGATATTTATCATTAATTAATCTGCATAATTCTCCATTTATGGGAAAAATTATTGTATATTATAATCCAAAACTAAGAAAGATGTACATAGGTCTTAACAGCTTTATCTAAACCTTATCAAGTGAGATAACATATGATGAGAGTATAAACATTTATGACAATAAAGATGTGCTCACAAACAACTTGTGCTCATTTTCTTCCGTTTAAAAAAATCATTTTTACAAACTCGAGTTCATTGCTTTAATCGCTTCTGTTTTCCAGATCGCATGATGAATTCGACTTTTACAAGAAGTATATCATGAAAAATGGTGACTGCGTGACATTTGGAAGCTTTGAAACACTGAGTGAGCAAAAATGGTTGGACGTTGGTGTAAGATTTGTCTTCTGTTCTTGATTTTTTAAATTAACCTTTATTACAGTAGGATTCAATATGAAAAAACAATTAGCTATTTTACTTTTGAATGACACTTTATAATTTAAAATTACACTCTAACTAACTTCATGCATTTCAGATTGCATAAAATTATAGCCTAATTTAATTTTAAGTTACCACAGCTACAGTTTACTTTGAAATTTATAGTTTCAATATCTTCTTTATAGATCATCGAGGTGTTTTTCCGTATGCTGTTAAGCAGATCTGATTATTTCCTGGCCACCAGTATTTTGACAAGCATTGTCAGATCAGGGCATTTGCCTTCCAATGAAATAAATGTAAGCATTACCGAATAAGTATAAAGAATACGTATGAGAAACTCATTATGTCATTTTTCATGATTTTCTCTGATTTAATTAAATTTCTCATCATGTTTTTAAAACACTTTATACCTACCTATATAATAATATTGCATTAATTACAGATATATAGAGAGTGAAATTAGAATATTGCATCAGATCAAGTAGAAACAGATAAAATAATTTGAATAGTTAAACTTTTTTGATGATTTATTTCATTTAAATAAGTAAACATTATAATTATACTTAATTTTAGTTTGATCCAATGATAAGCTCCTGTAAGAGAATTGTTGCCGCAATCAATGAAGGCTCTCATTGGACTATGATGCTAATTGACACGATAGTCAATGAAATCGTCTTCCTAGATCCTCTTGGAGAGAAATCTTGTAGAAATGTTAAATATTTCAATAATTGGAAGTGAGTATTTCGATATAACTATATATGCGGATTTGCTTCTGTAGATCACAAAATATAGTATAATAAAGTTTTCCTGACATAATTTAAATAAAAATACATATATTCATTCTTTTACCCAGAGATAATGAAATAACATTTATTTTGCAGAAAAGTTAGCGGTCAGAAATTGAAACTCAAACAATTGTGGTGTTTTCATTTGCCAAGTAAATATTATCTAATATAGTAAAATATTAAAATTTCGTGAAAGTATCGCATTCAGGAAGTACAATAATCAATATTTCAGTTCTGGAAGTATATGGCACCTCTTTCTACTCTCCCAGATATCATCCCATTAGATATCACATGTAAAGCGGCACAGGATTTTCGTCAATCTATGAGAGAAGAAATAGCTCACTACAGCAGTAAGGTTTACAATTATTGCTGAAATT
Source organism: Monocelis spectator (assembly GCA_036784945.1). Lineage (NCBI taxonomy): Eukaryota > Metazoa > Platyhelminthes > Proseriata > Monocelididae > Monocelis > Monocelis spectator. The sequence goes on from JAYMFX010058892.1 coordinate 3,444, forward strand.
TTTGAAAACTCAAAGAATAACCAAATTTACTGTCATGCCATCTTTCCTCATAGTCTTCCCATCTGTGAATTAATTTTATCATATATTTATAATAATTTACGTAATCTTTTATAATACTGTAGAAAACTAGCTTTTGCAGAATTTATGAATAATGATGCAGTTTAATAAATTGTAAAGTTAAGTCTTTCGAAGATAAAAGATTTTTATCAAATATTTTGTCCCATTATTTCAATGAGGCATTTTGAACTTACAAAGTATATCGTAACGTATTATAATAAACAAAAATCTGCTAAATAGAAAAAACTGTAGTATAATCATATTTAATTTCAAAAGCTCTTTGTGATATCACAATTAAATTGATATCTTATACAGCGGAATAATTTCAATATGAGTTATTGAATAAAACATTAAAACATTTGGATGACAAACTCAGCTCTATAATTACAAAAGAAGTTTTCAATATTCTTCAAATTTATTTGCATACTTTGTTTCTTTTTATTGTAGTTGATCAAAATGACCCTGATATAGGATTTTGCAGCATCTGTGGCAAACATGAGCCAAAATTACGCAGGAAAGATACATCATTTAATTGGATTTCCTGTGACATTTGCGATGCTTGGTTTCATGCAACTTGCCTCAAAATCATAGAGGCCAGCAGTGACATTTTTTATTGCAATCAATGCAAAAATATTCAATCTTAATATTCAAAATATTAAGATTATAATTCAATATAATTCAAATAACTATTTTCTTGACAATATGGATTCATTTAGATGATATTATGTTTGCTGATCCCTTGTGCCATTATTTTGAATTTGTTAATGAGCTTTCTCATCTTCTCAATCTCGCGGTTTTATTTTCAACTATGACAAGAGTATTATTAAGAGTTTTCTCTTATTTATTGTGGTATTGTTTAGAATTTACTGCAATGCTCAATTTTCTTTAAGCATGATCACCTTAGAATCTTTCAGTTCACATGTAATAATCCGAACAGTATTCTATATTAATATTCTTCTATATTCTATTTTAATTGGTTAACCTGTTTCTTATTCTCTTTTGACAAATTTCATTTGTATATAGATGTTTGAAAAGTAGATATACGAAATATATCAGAAGCCTCGCAATTAATTATATTTTAAAATTTACGTTTATTTAATAAACCAGTGACATTTGCTTGTTTTGCATTTTTACTTAAAATCTAAATAATTCTCATACAAGTTAGCAATTGGTCCAGACGAGTTGTAAACCTGTAGGTTAACCATATGCGTTTTTAGCTTGTTTTAATGCCTTTGAATATGTTTTATAAACATTATTTAAATCTGCTGCTTTTAGTTAAATGTTTGAATAACGTATTGGTTTAATTAATTGAATATGAGTAAGCATCCGTTAGTTTTATTATATAGTTTAAATTGTTTAGCTAACTTTCATCTAAAAGGTTAGCAATTAGGCCAGACGAGTTGTCAACTTTTGCTCTATAACACAGGTTGACAATTCGTCAGACGAGTTAGCAACCCATGAAAAGTTGACAACTTGTCGGGTTGGTAACTCGTCTCCAACAGATACAATGGATTCTATTATATATGCTAAATACCAAATAGAAATAGATATGTATACAGCTTCAAAAAACATAACAAAATACTTCTAGTGTTAAGGCATTTGTTATCCTGTTTTCAATTTTTTTAAAGACAAATACTTACTAAATTTTTATTTATACTAAACATAACATTACTGCCTGAGAAATGGCATATTTAAACCAGTTTACCCTAAAATATATTTATATATATTAATGAATTGATATCCAACAATTATTTAATATTGATTTATAAACAAATTTTATAAACTAAAAGCCTGTGATATGTATTAACATTGTGGCATATATTAATTACAACTTAATTTTCAAGTTACCAATATACAAATCAGAGAAGAGAGCTCAATTATTTAAAAAATCAGATTTTTAAACCTTTTTCAGTGTAGTGGAAACTTTTATGCATGAATATAATTTTGATCTATGATTTTGATAATAAACTATTTTCAAGTTACCTACATCAAATTAAGTAAAATGATAATCAGAAATATTTATTACACAGAACTACCTACATTTATTCGAATATAATAAGATATCTATGTCATTACCTCATACGCCGGCGCTGTTTATATTCGGCTTAATGCTGTAAAACAACATTTTATCAGACGTTATATTATGTACTTAGATTATACTTTAAAAACACTCTAACAACTAATATACTCTAAGATTATGTACATAGACTGGCAAACTAAATTATCCACAGCAAATTTTGTTCAACATTTGCTTTTGGGCATTTCAAATTATGACCTTATTTTCTAATCAATTAAGCATTACATGATATTTACATATCAGTAGTGAAATAATTTAAAATTGAAGAATGATAACGAATTATTAAAATTCTGATATATTATTTGATATTTGATAAAAACGATCAAATCAATCGCAAATAATTTAAAAAAAATGTTTATTCAGGGACTACTATATACAGGAAAGCTTAAAAGTATTTACGGTTATTAAAAAAATGTATCTACTACTTATAAACTAAAAGAGGAAGTAATTACGTAACAGTCTGGATCAATAGAGACAAGTGTTTTAAAGGTTTACAAAATATAGAGATTGTCATGATGTGATATTGTTTGACATGACAGTTGAAATCTTTTGTATACAGAACGTTATATTGTGACGCGTGCATTTACATGTAGGATAAACTGCATAATTACATAATGAAATTGACATCAGGTCTTTTCCCGATATTAATTCACATTTTAAAGAACCGTTTCCATTAAACGAAACTAGATCACATTCAGTAATTGGTTGATTGCGAATCTATAATGCTATAGTAACAAACAAATAAACTAAGCAGTGACACATTCATGTGTAATAAATCTAATATTTACACGAAATACCAACGTTTCACTGATATTTACTTATCACGTGTATATATTTTTTAAATGAAGAGTTAGGCGCATGGAGTAAATAATAATTATATATGTACAATATTTCTGGTAATAAGGGTCTGCGTACAAAGGTGAATTGAAAAATAATTAAAAGATAATGTTAGATTAGGGTTACCTTAAATAATTAATGAAAAATATTTACCTAGAGGATACCTACTTCATATCTTAAAAAAAAATTAATATTCACTTTTCATTAAATGATATCATTACGCTAGATTATGCATACCAGATCCTGCTAATAATAAAACATCTTTATTAATATTAATCTATTTTCAAAATCTATACAGAGGCATAAAATATTTCAGAATGCTATACACGTTATGAATAGAATATGCAACAATTTAACAGTTTGATGAAAAATGATTCGAATAGTTATAGTAAAACCATAAACACCCGGAATATGAAAAGGAGCCCGTTCGGATTTCCTTCAAACTTCACTTCGACGATCTAAAAGAAAACATAAGACTTTTCTATAAAAGAAAAGAAGAAAAATAATTGAACATTCTAAAAGAGAAATTTTATAAGCATTATGTGATTCATAAACCATAATTTAAAGCATTGAAAAAATATAAAAACTCGAAAAATCAGTAATATGGCTTTCTTACGCCTCGTTGAAAATAATTCGTTTCCCAAAACTCGATGAGTAGAATACTATAAAAGAACTGCAATTCTCATTTTTGCAATACAATTGCGAATCAAGTAATCATTATTACAATGCATTTATATATTTTTAAAAAAAGATGATAAAAGAAAATTTAATTGATTGATAATGAAATTCTACATATAGTAAATGAGAAATATTTATGGTATCCAAAATTTAAAATGGAAAGACCTTACAGTTGACCATTTAGGAAATTGCCACATTGAAAAAGGGTTTGCTGGCTAATTTCAAATCGTATAGAAGACCTCATCGTACCTAAGAGCCAAATCATATTAACATGGAGGAAAATATATAATATAATGAATAACCAATAATCCTTAAAATACGAGTAGATATGATCATGTATATTAATAAAGATGAAAAGAAAGTAAATTTTTCAAAGATATTCTGCAGATTGACTAATTGCAGGCAATTAATGATCTTGGTTCTAATTAAAATTCCCTTGAGTTTTACATACATTAAGCATGCATGGACACTCATTTTGTTCTTCATCTTCATTGTCACTATAATTCTCATAACTATGATGAATGCTTTAATAAAGAATTCTAAACTCATGTATATCATGTAAAACAGAAAGAAGATCGATGGAATTGACTATCTCGGACTACTTTCTCAAACATGTGATAATAATTATGTACATGAAAGAAAAATAGTTATGCATATGTTTATGAAATAAATAAGAAATATGAGTCATTTACAAAAGGCTTAAAGGCTGTTTTAATCTAGACTTACACATCCCACGCTAAATTTGAATCTATGTTTTTGGTCACCTGGCCGGTGATACAGCATTAGAGTATTGTTTGCTGAAAAATAATTTTCGTTATCATAAGTAGGGCATCAATATCATATACCTCATATATCTATCGAAACATGCATAAATGAATTGAATCATATCACAATAAATAGAGATTTAAAACTAATGAATTGTACTAAGAGTTAAATCATGACTACAATGTAACGGAACCTGGAAGATAATATTAGTTATTCATATATTCTGGAAAAGTTATTATTCCAACAGGCGATATAAATTTATCAATAAAACAGTGAAATATAATATGTCACGATAAGTTTCTACCGTCCTTATTTTCCTACTTTATCTATGAATAATCCTATGTCTTGAGGCATGTCCTATGTCCTTCCACACTACGGGCAAATACAACTTCTTAATCGATTAGCAGAAAATAGTACTAATATTAGGGAAAGAACTATATACACATAGGAGAGAGAATCACAAATCATTTGAGGTCTAATCGATTGAAAATAAAATTAAAATTATAGATCAGAAGTGACTATGGCAATTGATTGAAATAGAAACAAATTATAACATTTATTTCCAATTAGTAAAACTGTAAATATAGTGTTTGGGGTCTAATAGATAGAAATAAAGTTGTACCATCATTTGAATTCAAAAATATCCAAATTACCAAACATTTTCTATGACCAGGAAAACAGTATGTTAAAAATCTAGACATTTTCTCACTTAAAGGAAAACACAAATTACAAATATTTCAACAGCTTTAGTGGTTATTGGTTTATTAATATTTTCCAGTAGACGGCTTTTTTAAAATACTAGTTGAGAAAGTGAAACAGCTAAGTGTTTGGTTTGACAATGGTTGTTCTCAACCGAAACCGTTCAAGTTATGTCAAATAAATTTATTTTATAAAAAAAATTGGCTGCTTCATTTATTCATTATTAATTAAGCTTATATTTATAGCCATCAGATTCAAACGGGGGAATAGATATAAATTAACACCTTCATAAAGTATACCTTCAGTATTCTTTTCAATTCAAGAAATAATCGAAGTCAAATTTATTTAGAACATTACTGAATTCTTGTGTACATTCAAAATAAATACCTATCCCAATTTAAATAGAGAGAACTTAGAGGGATGTGATAAAATAGCAAAAATAGTAAACAAAAGTGAGCCTAAATGAATACTCGCATCGCCATGTACATTGAAAACGGTCTCAAGCATTCAACAACGGGAGTATGAAACGCATCATTAGTAAATAAATTAAAATGATGAGCATAATTGTTTTTGGAAGTAAGTAAAGTTGAATAGAACAAAACAAAACAAAACTATTTTATTAAACCATCACATAATCAATTATTGAATCAATTTACCCTCAACTAGAAGAATTCTGTGTGTTTTGATATTGTTGAGATTGTTGCCAAGCCGCCCACTGTTGCTGCCATTGTTGCCACTGCTGGCTGTATTGCTGCCACTGACTATAATCATAAGGTGGTTGAGACGTGTTTGTAGATGTCATTTGTCCAGACGCAGTCTAAAATTATCACAAAGTATCGACAGAATATAGACTGAGAAGAATTAGAAACAAAAACAAATGCACAATCTATAAAGATGTTCCAAAATGAATCATGTAACGCCGTGTGTGGAAAGCTGTTCGATAAAAATAGATAGTTAATAAATGTCTTATTAACTATCTATTTTTATCGAACAGCTGTTACTAAACCTCTTATATGAAAAAAAGATAAAATAATTTTAAGTTGCCCTAGACAAAAGTTATTTGGTGAGTCACTTATCGTAGAAAACAATGGTGAAATATTCTACCTGAGTGGTTAATTGATTTGCATATTCGTGCATTCCCTGCCGCCGATAATATTCTGCCCAAGCAGCAGTATAATCTGGCTGCCCAGTGGCCGGATTAACAGAGGGCGGAGGCATGGCAGGAGTGCCATATGTTGAGGGCCATTGACCTGCAGTCATAAAAATTTAAAAATATAGATCCATTCATATTACTCATGCTGCATAATAGTGTTGTATTGAAATAAATTCCAAAGTAATAAGTAGCAGCTTACCACTACTTTGACCATAACCTTGGCTAGGCATAGCTTGCCCACTAGGTGGAGGTAAATTGGCGCGATCACAAATTAATCTAAATAAAATGTAAGTTCCTTTTTTTATGTTTGAGAAAAATGATAATTTCCAGAGAAATCTAACAAAAGCAATGACTGTATTGTACTTGATTGCATGTTCGCATTGTTCAGGTGTGCCATTTATATTAAATATTTTGATATTGGGATTTGGAGGCGGTTGTCTCTGTATCTCCACATAAGCTCCACTCAGGCGAATAATTTCCTTGATAGTCTCTCCTCTTTTGCCAATAACCAAACCGGCAACTTCCACTGGTACTGCATAGGTTTTTAATTCTCTACCCTCACCAGTGACGATTCCAGAGGGCGCTGCTTCCTGAGATCAAAATGAAATACTTAATATACTATTTAGCAGTTGTTGTTGAGTTTTGTGTGATCATGATAGTTTCTTTAAATAAATTGAATATTGATTTCAGTGTTGTGTTTGTCTCTGGCTATTTTTCGAGTAGTAGATTCGCCGTTGCATATTTCATATTTATTTTTAATAATCTCTTTTATGAATAGCTTGACTAAAAATTTGCCAACATAATAAATATTTTACACAGCAAGGGCTTGTGTATAACATACTGTTACGGGAGCAACTAAACTCTTTAGCAATATTTAGTTAAATAACTTACTCCTTCTTTCATGGCGATTAATTGACGCACAGCTTCGTGAGCTTTCTGAAAACAGGGAGAATTGAGCAATCAAAATTATTACTTAAAAAATACAACATAAGAATATCATCATTTTAATAAGCTGAAGCTCGGAAGATGTTACTTGATATCCAGATGTGTATTTTAGAGGAACAATCAACATTACATGTAATTTGATATACCTAATACAGAAAAGTATTTAACAAATCTATCATAAGTTGAATAATATGTTACAATTAAGAAACAAATCTATTTCGTAAATGTTTTATCTGGAATTAATTTATTCAGCTTCTTATCATTAAAGGAATGAAGATTATAAGAAAACGTACGTCGACTTTTGTTGGATCACCAGTTAGTACTAAAGTTTTATCATGAAGAGTAGGCATATTAGAGTCCTGAAGAATAACCATTTTAACTCCATGAGTTTCCTGTAACTGCTTAATAGTTTCACCATTCTTTCCAATGACTAATCCGCACTTAGGGCCAGGAATTAAAATTTCAAAACGAGAAGTCTTTGGGTCACCATTTGCATTAGCAGCATTATTTATCATTTCAGCTTTTTCAATCAGATCAGCCATACTATTTTTTACACCTCTTAAAAATAAAATAGTAAATAATATATATGTCACGAAATTTTATAGAAATGATTTAATGAGTCACAGAAAAAAAACTAACTCTATTTGAGCTGATGTACCAACTATTGTAATGTTTCTCTCTGGCATTCCATTGCTAGTCTGGTCTATTTGGACTTTGCAATTGTGTTGATTTTGGATTTGAACAATTTGTTCACCTTTCTTACCAATAACTGGAAAATAAATAGGAATAAATACTAAATAAACTTATATATCTGTTCAGTGATAAATAATATAGAAAACAACATTTTCTACAGTATGCACAAATTATGTTCACTGTATAGGGTAAGTTTGCTAAATCAATTTTAAATCAGAGAGAGATGGTTTTAATAATTGTTTTTATTATTTTAATGTACTAAGAATTAGTGCATTTGCAGTGTAGAATGTATAAAAAAGTCACAAAAACTTTGCTTCTGATATCATACAACAAATGTTGCAAAAAATAATATTTATCTAGTAATCCAAGCATTTTTTTAATTCATCAAAAATCAATTAAAAATTATATATTGATTATCATGCTGTTAAATCAACACTGATACCAAGAAATGGGACATTTATAAAATTTAGCAACTAGAGATAAAAAAAGATCACTTACTAAGTCCAACATATTTGTCAGGTATTTTGTGAATGACAGTTTTAGGCACAGAACTAAGTGAATTTGCATTAATAATTGGTTTAGCTGGATTTGTAACTTTTATTTCTTCAAAATTATCGGAAAGATTAGGTTTTTTACAACCGATACTACCATCACTATCACAATCACCATTTGCATCTACAGGTCTTTTTATACCAGCAATTTGTTTTACAGAGTCAGTACCATTTGTACTTTCAGTACCAGGAGCACAAATCTAAATTATAAATTAAAATTGTTGCATAATGAGTTATAAAATTAGTAAATGTTAAATCATAATAATGTATTTTATCAATATTGTATAAAAGAAGTGGAACTAATAAGTTCAAAATATCTAGTGTAAATACAAAAACTACTGTAAAACTTGGTGCAAATTTCCTTATTATGCATAATATTCATGTGATTCATTTTAATACATAAGGGCTGTATTCACAAACATGCATACAGCCCATAAACCTCAATGCAAGGATTATCTTAGTTTTTGTATCATTTATATGATTCACTTTGATACAGAATGTGAAGTATACAAGTATACCTTTCCTACAATATGACATGTAAATAAGTTGCATACAACTTTCAACTATCTATGTAAATGTAAAAGTTGTCTAGTATAAACTTTACATGGCATACCTGATTAATTTAAGAATAAAACATTACTGAAGCATTTGGAAATATAAGGTGCTAACTATTTATAAATAACCATATATAATTATTTTACATAATATACCTTTAAATCAGAATTAAAATATTCAATTGCAAACATATTAGATTTTAAATGCTTAACTATATAAAATAACAGTACACTTTTGGAACCAAATACTTGCACTGTATATTAAAAGATGTATTGAAACAAAATGATGTCATAGCAAATGCTTGTATTAGTTATGCATCATTTTTTACTTTTTAACTAATACAATTTATCTAATGCCCGGACTTTCCAAAGTATGTAAAAGCGTGAGGACCACATTTTGAGACCTGCCCTTATCATGATAAGACACTTATAGTATATTATTATACACATAAAATATGTTACGTATTAATATATTGATGAAATAACAATTAAATATTAAGAATTTATTTACAACAGAACTTTTTCATTAACGAAATAATACACTTGTTGTGACTTGTCACCATTATGACCACAATTCATAAGCCAATTCATAACAATGACATGTGGAAAGTTTTATGAAGATGTCAATGTCACAATATAAAATAAATAAGTTCAATGCACCAGGGTTGGTACATAGGTTATATTATAAGCTATCCCAGTTTTACATTAAAGATATTAAAGAATTGTTAAAGAATTTAAATTGCTTATGTCAAGTGACAAGTGCTAACAATATGCACTGATAGTATGTATCACTTGTGGTGTTGGTTTAGTACTGCATTTGAATAAAGTTTGGCCTTATATAAATCTTTTTTATTGCAAAGATAGTCTTATACTGTTAAATACACATGGAAAAGCTAGATACATTATTTATTGTTGTTTGAGTTTCAGAATTGAGTGAAATTAAAAGTACATACAATAGTAAATAAAATTTACATTTTAGTATATAATAAATTAAGCTGAATTAAAAATACAAACTATCATAAAATAAATGAAAATACCACTGCATATACAAGTATTATACCCCTTAAATATTTACTTACATCCGCATCAGCCATATTGTTCTATAAACAAAAATTTGGGTTGATTATATTTAATAAATTCCATTTAAACAAAAACAATAAGTTACCATCTCAGAAACTTTTGTTTATATTGTAATTTAACATTTAGAAATCATTATTTTAGAAAACAATTATTTTATATCATTCAAAATAAAACACTAACTCATATTATTACAATCACTATGAAATCAAAGCCCCATTCGTGTTTATCTATTAAGCGTGTGGAACTACTATTTATAATAATTAACAAATCAAACTTAAACTAACATTTTCTGGTTGGCGATAGTAATAGCTAAGTCAAAATAAAAAACAAAGCATTATATACATGTCTTAATTCATATATTAACATAATTGTAAGTCTATCACTAATTTACAATCGGAAAAACATTTCTGAACAAATATTACACACCTTCACCTCGTGTAGATAATATCCAAAAGAAAGTGCAAGCGTTGCAACCAACCAATGGTTTTACTTTAATCAGATCATACCTACGAAATAGTGTAGTTTATCAGACATACATAAAATAGATAAAATAATGAAACATGCTAAACAGGAAATTTCCAATTTATTAATACTTATTAGACATAACTATACAGAATATGTACACAAATTATATACAATGAAAAGTACATTAAAATCAATTATTTTTTGAGGTGGTTAAAACGATTAGGATTAAATTTTGTCATTGGTTTTCCTGAGCTGCCACAGGTTCCGACGCCAACCTATTGTGATAAAACGAAAAGATTTAAGTAACAAGGTTTTGAGTGTAAAAAATACGAATAAAACAATACATATTTAAAATAGTTATTTATTCATTGATGTGAGTTAAAATAAATGATATATCCTAGTTGATATAATACGGTATAACGACTCTTCTATTGTTTCGAATTTGGCATGGTACTCTAATTGATTGCGAGTCAAAAGATTAAATATAGTAATCCGTCCATGTTAAGTTTTTAATATTCTTGACACAAATAAGGATCGGTTTGCTATAGCAATCGAAATGTTATCAAAATAAGAATTCCACTTGAGATAAATATTACTTAAAATTAATACACCATTATTAAAAAGTGTAGATACCAAGTATTTCGACCGTAAAATGGATATCGAATTTTTTTTCACTTGAAAATTTTAAGACGTGAATATGTTGCTTTGTGATGTTTGAACGTGTGATATCATTTTTATAACAGGAAGCAACCAGCATACTACAATCGTGTTGGCTCCTGATTCTACCAGCAAGGTTGAGCTGTATAAAGATCTAAAGCAATCCAATAAATTTATGCAATAATTACCTTTCCTTCCACAGATTCTGGTGAAGCAAATATGCTCTTCTTGAACCGACCTTGTTTTACCATTTTCTTACTAAACTGTTGCCAATGATTTTTTTCATCTTCGCATTGTTTAGAAATTTGTTCCAAACGTTCAGTTTTCTTTTGAACTTTTTTGCGTTTTTGTTCAATAGCCTTATTCCGCGTGTCACTTCTAGAAACAATTATTTTAACAGTTACCAGCACATTAAATGTAACCCAAATCTCAGATATAATAAGGTACATTATCATTAAGAAAGATAAGAAGGAAATCTCATATTCATCATAAATTCTAAACCCTTAAATGTGAAACACCCAATTGTATTGTTTAACTTACTTCCTTTTTTTGATATGACTAGTATTCATAGCAAGTTTAGATTCTTCAGTGATTTCTTTGAGCGTAGTTATCTAAAACAAAGAAACAATGAGATGCATGTAGCTAGTTGGTTAATAAATTCAAATTCAATTCATTTAATTACAGAAGAATCACAACTTTTAAAACTACACTTTAATATTATAATCATTTTCAATTATCCTTCCAATTATGTGGGTTATAATTATGAATAATAAAAGTGTCGAAAAAGTCAAACTTTTCTACATCACATAAATCACACGAGATGCACTGTCCCAAGTAACAGAATTTGAGATTAGCTATCATCATGAATATTTGACTGCATTTCTCAGAAAGTTTAAGTAGGATATCAACCACTCAAGTGAATGGACGAGTTCAATATAGCCGTCCAAAAACCAGTTTGTCTCTCCTATAGCGATAATGCCTCCCCACCCAAAAATGCCATATTTCGACAGTCCCTATGGAAACATTTTGAATTCTATGGAGGTTTTGTTTTGACTCAGTGTCTATTAATTTAAATAAACGTCCAAAAAAAGTTCTGTGAGTCAAGTGACAATCATATTAACTTAATCATCTTAGAAACCGGATGTACTGAGTACGCATTCTCAAGATATCCCTAACTACTTGGAGGGAAATAAAATAAATGCAACCACTTATTGAATTGTAAGATTCCTTATGATAAACAGTAAATTGTGATTGTCATTAATCTAAATGAATTCAACAAATAAACTGATTTCCTACAGAGATGATAAAAATGACCTGAACAAAAATAATTAAAAATATCAAATCATACTCTAGGCTATTAATAGCCTACCACCTGATTCGACAGATGTCAAAAGTCTTATAGTGTTGTGAAGTAGTTCCTTCGGAGTAGCACAATTCTGAAAATACAAGGTCTAAAAAAACATTATTCACGGATTATATATTTCTTTTGTAAATAATTTAATTTTAATTAAGACTGCTTGAAGAAACTTTTATCCAGAAACTTAAGAAGAACAACAAAATTGAATAATTCAATGGATGCATTAATTACCTGACAAAACTCTGTTTGCGTTGCATAATTCAAAAAAGAAATTTGACAAGATCCATCCTCATATAATTCATCGATTTTTGCAGGATAATACCTACAAATGTGCAACACAATATATTCTTTGTAACAGAAATTGCATACATTGCAAATTATACAATGAAAATTATAAAAAAATTACTGATTATCTTTTGACCATTTTGCAAGACATTCATTGCCAATTTTCCATTTTTCATTATGTTCATTAACATCATCACTACCATCACCAATTAATTCTACAGTTAGTTTGATCACTTCTTCCAAGTCTCCCTTCAATTTTAAAAGCTCTGTATTATTTACATCTAATTCAAGAGCTTCTGTGACCTATAAAAAATAATAAAAATAAGAATAAATACTATTTTGAGAAAACTGATAACAAATTAAAATGTTTATGTATCTATAAGCTTATAATAGAGTATGGTGATATAGACTGTAACTAACATAAACAGTAAATAGATATATTCAGTTAATGCAATTAAAATAACTGACCTAAAATGAAATAAATATAAAACATCAATATTTTCATGTATAGAGAAAAACACAATTTAAGGGGGAAATCCCTTAACAGCATAAATATACTTTTTTTATTGAGGTCATGATAAGATAAAATCCAAACAAGTGGCAACATTGCTGTATTTTATAGAATTATCCAGATTAAGTAAACTATGGACAGTATAATTTTTATTTTATGGAAATGTTATATTTTTTGGTTAATCAATTAAAAAGGGGCTTTTAGGAGTGCTTGTTTATTAAGAGAGATCCTGTTTTTATATTAATTTTATGAAAACAAAATATTCCTTTGCCGTAATAAACTGCAATGTTGTATGGTTTAATTGAACAATCTTTTGGTTTATTTTTATCTTAAGCTACAATACAACCATCATTGTTTTTCTTTCTGCAATTCTAAATCACAACATACACACATAGCTTTTTTCTGATTGTTCAGACTGATGTTTGGTTTCAGTTTCTTATTTATTGAATGATTGAAATTACTTAGAATAATGGGGCAAGGCCACAGCAGATAATATATATTATATAAATTTCTTTGAGCAACCAGCTGCAAACAATTATCAATCAAATACAAGATATGCAAGGTTCTACTTGTCTTTGTTTAGTTTTTTCTAGGATTTATATAATTCAATTTAATTGTATTGATGGTTACAAATCTCTATTTTATGTTTCATATAGAAGCTAAATTTATAGTATTTACACAACTTATATAAGTCAAAAAAGTGACCTAAAGAACAAGCTAGAAAAGTTTTCTTTTATGTTTATACATTTATTAAATCAATATATTGCTTAGTCATTCTATAAACAGAACAGATTATTACATGAATTGACAAGAATAAAATTTATTAGTCCCCGAGCTTTATTATCTTTTCGATTTATTTTAAATAAATAAAATCAAATTACTTCATAAGATTTTTTATTTTACTGCATTAAAATAAAACAAACTATGCCCAATTGCCAAACCATAATTTTAGTTCACTTGAAAGTTGTCAAGCATAAAAGCAGAATCATTTTTGTCACTGTTATACTTATACCGGAAGCTGAATTTAGAAAATTAGATGCTAATACACGGTATCATATTATATACTTACAAGCTTGAATAACATCTAAATTGCATGGAGGGCCTAGAGTGATTTTTGCTGGAAATAAAAATTATTTATTGTCATCAAAAATTTCACAATAAATAATTTTTATTTCATGGACCAATTGGTCAATATGCATTGACATTTTTTATTTGTAATGTATCTCATTAAATACAAATACAAAAAAGCGTAAATAATTTATAATTTATTTTATCTTCATTGGTTTAAGTGCAATTATACTGGTACAAGTGAGCAACTGCAGAACATACACCATTGCAACTTGTTTATAATAATTGTAAATAGGATTTCCTAAAATCTGATTAATTGATGCTTTATAAAGTAATGTCTAACCATATTGAATGATGGTTCAGACAAGCCACACAAATTTATTTTAAAAGATGTTCTAATATCATAGTTTTCCTAATTAATTACCTGCTGCAATTGCAATTTATAATTAGCAAGATTTGCTTGTGCTTCGTCAGCCATTTTGATATAATTTGGTTACCGCTTTAGTTTTATTCAATTAGTAAAAGAAAGCTTTAATTTCAATGAGGAAAAATTTAGAGTGTAGGTATTAGTTAACTTAGATGAGAAGAACAAGAAAAAAGCTCGGTTGCTATAAATTATCCTAGATACAGAAGACATGCTAGAATTTTAACAACAATGTTACGAGACAGGTGATACATTGTTAGATTATATTATAATTCAAGTTGCATATTGCATTCTATTATTATGAATCTTAAGAACCGATGTTAATTGTTAATATCTTTCAAAAATTAACTTTAAAAAATTTAATAAATAACAATTGAAGTTTTACATGTATGTAGTAGACTGTACTTATTTAATAAATAAATATGAAAGTATAAATATAAATATGAACAGCAATGTTATTTAATCATTAACAACTGTATAGAAAATAATATATTCTAAGACTTGGAAATAATGACTGATGATGGACTGGACGTTGAAGGGACCGAATGTTTTTGAAAGACAGCTCCTGTGTACATGATGGCACCAGCGGCGCTAAATTTAAAGAAATATAAACTATTAAATATTAATTCTATTCTCTATTAATTTCACACCTTATTAAATTAAAGATCGGTTTTATATTATGATCAGAACTCAAGAATTTCTAGCTGTAATAATTCACATTAAGCAATCATTTGCAAAAAATATTAGATAAGGACTTATATGATAATAATCCTGCTTCATCTTTTGTCAATGCAAAATACAAAATTTAGGCTTTTATCAATTCTTTATCGATTAAATTAATTGTGCAGTTTACTTAAAGTTGGAAAACAACAAGCAAAAATTCAAAACAAATGAAAGAAGAAAATGGTAAAAAAAATTGGGTCAAACTATTTAATGGTCATGAAAACTGATACCTGATATTTAAGCCAATAAAATTGGACCAATTGAATTCATAGTCACCACCGATAAACATCCCAATGTACGTAACCAAGATATTCTGCAAATAATAAATCATAATAACTATTATTAGAGCTGTCAACCAATCAGAATATTTCATTTCGGGATTTATTCGCTAGATTATTAACTTTTGTCTAGAAAATGAGCTGGAATAATTAAGGTCATTAACATCCATTAAAATCGAGTTTTTATATATTTAAAATAATGAAATCATTTTCTGGATATCAAAATTTATGCAAATTTAGTCAAACAGCAGTAGACATTTGTCCGCGAGAATCGAAATTGCAGAATAATAACGTGACTATCTGTAGCTGAATAAAATAAGGTTAAGTTAATTATTATTTTAGATATAATCTTTTTATTTAAGGCAAGACACATCGTTTCTTCTTGGTTCTCTAAATTTCTTATCTAGCTAGGACAAATTAATAAATGTTCATTCATTTATTATGTGATACAATAATGGATATTCACGGGGTAAGCCTCCACGCTATAGCTATAGATATTTTTAAATTAAGAATACGCTTGAGAATTTCGGGGCAAATTCTATGGAAATACACACACCTTTAACAACCCTACAATTACTGGTATGGGGAGTTTCTAAGGGTGTGTTTAACAAAGTCTATGGGAGTTTGCAAGCGTATTAATGGAAGCTAACCTTTATGACACCCACAATGGATGTGGTGAGAGGAGAAGTATGATGAGTGCAATCAATTGTAGTGTAAATAAGGATCACGCCCAGAATCGAAGATAGAAAGAACAGTAAGATGAAATCTATATTTCCCAAGAGATTGTAGTTAAGCACCTGAAAAAATATTATTCATAATAGATATCATAGAAGAAAAAACATAGATATTCAATCTAATTATTTTCAAAACACTACTGATAGAGTAGTACTTTAATTATGTAGATTTTTTAGAATTTCAATAGATTCAATTTTATAGATATAGAATAGTGCTCTATTTAGCAGGTTATCGCTGAATTGACGATTTCATCTTTGTTAGAATAAATATTTATGATTAGATTTCGTTGCAGTTTATTGTAAACATCTAAAATCAGTGATCAACAAAATATTTCAATATTTTGTGAATTAATTTAGAATTCATAGAATTCTCTAAGTTCATGGAGAAATAATCACTTTGATATCTCTGATAATTATTGAGCAATTAAATCGTGAAGGTTGAATTTTTTTAATATGGTCAAAACAACAATTTGTGATTGGTCAGTCAATGAAAGTATGAAACTACTTGAGCAAGCAAGCAATCTTTATAGAATCATAGTGAAAAGAACTCACTTTCTTTATATCTCCACTGATGTACAATATGACAGACATCAGTGGCCATACTGCTAAAGCATTATAAAATTGAAGTTCGAACTTGTTGAGATCTTTTTTAATTAATTTTTTCTTGAGTGAAATACTATTAGCTGCAGTGCACAAATCATTACCTAATACTAGACCATAACCATAGGCATCAAATGTAAAATCAAAACTAAAAGGAAAATAATGAATTTAAAATTTCATTCTATCTGAAGCGCACAAATTACGCAAAGATCTTGATTATAAAGAATATTAAATATTATGCTTACCTTGCAGCAACAGCTGCACCAAACATTATAACAAGAGTTGAAATTTTCACTGATAAAGTAGAATTCATTCTGAAATATCAATTGAGATGAAATTTTAGAATTGTCAATGATAAATATTGCATACAGTCCAATCGATGAAAATAAAGGATTACAAATAGGTAAAAGTGACATTCTTTTGCATTTCAATTTTTCAAGGTCTGAGAATTAGTTACACAGGGTAAATCCATATATGCAATCAAAAATAAAGGCCCATATTTCAGTCCAGTAGACCAAAGATTTTTTTAAAACATCTTACTTTAGAAAAATTGATTCTCCTATTAGTAGAAAAATGTTTGTTAATCTTCTTAAAATCGTAAACATAGGCAGACTAAAACAAAAAAAAGTATAAAATATATTTTTTCTGCACAATGTAAAAGTTAAAGCATTCAAAATTAAGTCTATAAGTCTACTTGAGAGCTCCAGTGCCTCCAAGTCCAAATAAAATGTTTCCAATGTTAAAGAAAGGCAGAGGAAATATCTTTAAAGAAAAAAATAATGAACAAATACTAAAATTATGTATGTGTGTCTATAAAGAAATCAGGTTACTCATAAAAATGCTTCTAATCAATAAATGAATGGATGGTCTGCTTGAAAAAATACAAACATAAATTGAACCTTAGTTTAACCATAGTAATTTAAATATAAATACAGTACAGCTTTTAGCTACATTTACATCAACTGTAATAATATTGCTTCAATCCAGAAATTAATCAACAGATGGTTTCATAGCTTTTGGTTAGTCAGAGATCTAAGCAAGCTACAGTTCAGAGGTAATGATTGATCATTAATATATAAATTAATGTTCAGTCAGAGTAAAAATGTTAATGACTTAGAACTACAATTTATGATAAATAATCAATATATTTTATATTAAATTCATTTTCTTTTCTTATATCTACGAATAATATGGGTTTTACTTATGTGTGGCATTCATAGATAACATATCTATAGATAGTAAATGAAATGAATAAAATAAAAATTACCTTGAAAGCTGTTATTACTGATATAGGATTTGAGAATCTTATTAATTTGCAAGTATATAAGCAAATAATAATAAGTAATGTAAACACAATCTAAAATAAGATAGTTATTTTAAAATGTTTTATTATATTTTCAATTCAAAATATGTCAAATAATAATAATTTCATTATTTATAGCCGGAACATACCTGTGAATAACCCAAAATGATAAAAGAAGGGAATCTGAAAACAATAAATATGTTGGGTTTTTAAAGAATGATTATAAGAAATTCAAATGATAAATTCACTTGACTGAGTAATATTTTAAATAACTAATTAGTCATTTAAAGTTTCATTGATGTTAAAAAGGAGTGCATATATATATATAAATTTATAACATCAAATAAAATTGAATATTAATCATTCTTTGGTCAAAGAAGCTGCTATCTTAAATTTATTATTTAAATTATTAGAGAGAATAGTTCCTTATGCATCACTGAATATTAATTGTATTATTAAGCATTTAAATCAACAAAAGAATGACTTCAGAAAATAAAAAAATAATTACTTGTAAGTGGTCAAAATAATTTTGTTAATAATTATTATTGTGAATGAAGCTAATCCATAAGAAAGTGCACTAAATATTTTTCTTGATGAAATCATATTGACTAAATATGGATCACTTTGTCAATAATTATTTGAATTTGAACCTTAATACTAAAAGATATTTAAACTAGCAGCTGCAAAATATTTAAGGGCAATATAGGACTGCGACGAACAAACAAACAGTAACGTTTACGTCGCTGTCGCTGTTTGTTTACGTTTTTGTTACCATGGAGAGTCAAAACAGAGCGCGAAACAAATAATATTTATTGCAATATTTTGAATTATTATAAAAGAAGGCTACTTTGATTTTTTTGTAAAACCTTTAAACCATCTTTAAACAATAATCAAAATCAAAATTTTTAACTGTCTAGTTTTGAATTTTCGTATTTGTTCCCATAAGGAGTAAACAGGATTAAATCGAACTTCAAGAACGCAGACCTTATGTTAATTGACACTGCCAGGAGAGATTAACACTTTCTTGAAACTTAAAATTATTTATAGTGGAATTTATTTGCAATATATGCGGGAATCTCAAGAAGCACTGAAACCTGCAATAAAAACTGCTTTTGCATAGCAATTTTTGATGAGTCTCTAGTTTTATGAGTCTGTCTACGTCTGATGCCAATTAGAAAGTTTTTGTTTAACCCCCCCCTCTGAAAAATTAAAGTTTTATGCGTCTCTGAAACTTTTGCAACTTTAAATTTAAAAAAACTCATGTAAAAACGCATGAAAAACGCCTCCTGTGGACGCAGCCATATATACGTCGTACATATAGTTAATGTGCACAATTTATTAACTTCAAAAAAATTATGCATAAATAGATTATTTGAATTCACAAATGTAATCATAAAAGATGAGAAATTTCTTAAAAGAAATATAATTGCTTTGCCCGAAAAGAGAATTTTTATTACCTATTATCTGCTTTATACCTAATAAATTCCTTTAAAATCATCTTTCAATTTTTGATGTTAGTATAACAATAGATTAATCAATGTTTCATTGTCATCATCAGATATTCTAACATTACCCGATGTATTATATACATGTATATAGATTTTTACATTTCAAATTCTCACTTCTAAATAATCCCTAACTAATTAAAACATTTTTTCATTCACAAAAATCAAGACGACTTATAAATTCTAATAAGATTTGAATGAGTTTAAAAACAATTGAATTGTATAATTTGATAATTTATATTCCTATTAAAATTTAAACACTAAAGAATTATGCCCATTTAAAAAGGGCAAAAAATAGTAGATGGTAAAAAATTACAAAAACAGATTTCAAAACATTTAAGATCACTATATGATAATATAATATGTATACCTATCAATATGCATAACAGAAGTATATATATATAATAAGTTAAAAGTGATATATATAATAAAGTTAAAGACATATTCAAAACCATGAATTGTACAAATTTTGAAAGTATGCAGCAACAATCCATTTTATTTCATTCAGGTCTCTAGACGAATTTTAATGATTTTTCATCCTATTTATTATTTAAGTTCAGTGATCCCTCAATAATCCCCCAAGTCAGTCAATCAGAAGTTCCACAAATTTAAGTAAATAAGCAGCATTTTATTAAAAGCACAGAACTTCCTGATCAAAAGAGAGTTCCAATGTGAGATGATGATATAATTCATGAATTAGATATCTATTGACGACATTCTTGGTAGTTATAATAGCATAGAAAACTTCATTAATTTCATTTCGCAAAATCGTATTGATCTTCAAGTAACATGATATATGAATTAATTCTGAAAATCTGAACTCTAAAGGATTGAATGTTATAGAAAACATTCAATACTAAAACTATACTTGAATATACCCAAATAAACTGACTAAACTAACGGTAAAAACAAAACAATCCAATATGATCAATATCTAAAATATAAATAATAAGCATTCATAATTCGCATGACGCAGAAAGAAGTATAAGAAGTAATAATATATATACAGATAAGAAACTGAAAGATTTTTACAAATATGAGGAAAATGTTTTGTATGTTGAAAATATTTATTCACCATTTGTTCACAGAGATTCTACAATTATGCATATCTATGATTTTATATTTGATTTTATCATAGATATCAGACGTGTTTTGTTTATTGTCTAAGGGGCAAGCAAACAAAATCGGATTTCTATGAATTTCATAATGACAAGACTATTATATTCGAGGCCATAGAAATCTCATGTTGTCTCTTGTCGCTTTGTCAACATCCGATATATATGAACTACTAAAGTGCAAAGTATGTTAAACAGTTGTATTTTGTTATATTTTAGTGATAACTGATATTTATAAAATGAGCCAGGCCCTATGTAACATCTTATGTATCAAAATTAACAGAGAAATCAGTTGTTTTCTGATCAAATGTTTGTTCTGTGATTCACTCAATAGCTCTTCAACCATTTCTGCCTAATTTCTAATTTCAAATGGAGTTATCCAATAAAAATTATAAAAACGTTATTTTGGAATAAATAATGATGTATTTCAGATGTAAATGTCTAATTCAATATTATCCATTACAGAGCTGATATATGGCCGTATTAATTTCTACTTTTCTTACAATCCTTCTTTCCATATCTATGTATACTATTTTTAGATAGCTACTGTCTAAATATAGGTACAATTGAGTTGATAAGAGCGTCTTATTGGTTAAAATGTAGGGAATTCCTAATTGAGAGATTATTGTACTAAGCAACTATTTATTTACTCGAGTCACTCCATTTTAGCTTATGGTAATAGGATAGAGAAGAGACATTATTAAATTCTGCATTTGTTAGGCAAAACATAAAGTAAAAGAGATGAAATAATCGAAAGATATTTTCTATAAAGACCAATTCATTGTATTGAATAAATTATGAATGAAAATGTAAAGAACAAAATTAAATAGACCGCAATGTTTTTTGGCCACTCATTCAATGATTTATCATTATGTATTCATTGAAATCAATAAATTGAAAATGATAAAATTATAAATACACAATTAATATACAATAGGTACAAATGAAATAAACCTGTAAATATCACTGTATTGCCGAATAAATAAGTATATAATAGGTCTGGAATAAATTATAGAAATCCAATCAATTAATAGAAACAATAAGACATTATTATTCCACAATTTTCCATATTCTATAAAGAATTCACAACTTGTTGCATTCGTTTGTTTTTCAGATTGGGAAATGTATAATGTTAACTTCAGTATGGAGTGCAGCACTCAAGAGAATGAAAAGAGGGAGAGGAAGAAAGAATAAAAAGAGAAAGAGGAAGAAGGAAGAAAAAGAGGAAGAGGAAGAAGGAATAGAAAGAGAAAGAGGGAGAAAGAATAAAAAGAGAAAGAGGAAAAAGGAAGAAAAAGAGGAAGAAAAGAGGAAGAGGAAGAAGGAATAGAAAGAGAAAGAGGGAGAAAGAATAAAAAGAGAAAGAGGAAGAAGGAAGAAAAAGAGGAAGAAAAGAGGAAGAGGAAGAAGGAATAGAAAGAGAAAGAGGGAGAAAGAATAAAAAGAGAAAGAGGAAGAAGGAAGAAAAAGAGGAAGAAAAGAGGAAGAGGAAGAAGGAATAGAAAGAGAAAGAGGGAGAAAGAATAAAAAGAGGAAGAGGAAGAAGGAAGAAAAAGAGGAAGAAAAGAGGAAGAGGAAGAAGGAATAGAAAGAGAAAGAGGGAGAAAGAGAAAGAAGGAAGAAAAAGAGGAAAAAAAGAGGAAGAGGAAGAAAAGAGGAAGAGGAAGAAAAGAGGAAGAGGAAGAAGGAAGAAAAAGAGGAAGAAGGAGAAGGAATAAAAAGAGAAAGAAAAGAGGAAGAGGAAGAAGGAGAGGGAAGAAAAAGAGAAAGGGGGAGAGGGAATGAAAGAGAAAGAAGAGGGAGAAAGAGTAACAATACTCTCTGACTACATAAATATGAAATCAACTAAGCATAAAATCATTAGAATTGTTTACGTCATTCGTCATATTAAATTTAAAATCGATAATTAAATCGTGAAACAAACCGCTATGCGTCCTGCCATAATTTTAGCACAGAGCGGAATCAAACCACATGACCAATCAGCGGTAGAGAATCTCTCCAATGCCGATTCAGATCAACTGACGATGATCTGACGCGAGACTTGCTTAGATCGCAAGTTTTACTAGCGCAGGTGGAAGATATGCATTGATCTAATAGGGTTCGCCCTGATTTATTGGATTTGCCCTGCTGATAATTCAATAAAAAGAAGAGTGACTTGTGATTGGCTACGCCCAATGTGGGCGCACTGCCGCGACGATATGAGGTTGCCTTTGCTAATGATTGGTTATTGGAGATATCGTGTAGGAATTGCTCTCCTGCGGTTGGTGGGTTAGAGCGATTGGAATACTGTACTGGAAGACTGGCGCGGCGGGTGCTGTAAGCAGATTGATTCGGATGAGTGGCTGAAGGCACAGGACTGGGCGAGCAAAATGGTGGTGCGACTTTAATTAATCGAGCAGTCGACGATTGGTAAGCATCGTAAGGATGTAGAAAGCTCAATTTTGATAAATTATTCGGCAGCGAGGAACGTCTTTTCTCAGAGAGATGCGGAGATTTGTTTAAATGTTGCAAACGATTGGGACTGTAAAATTGTTTAGAATTCGTCTTTACCACTACTATGTGATCATTCAATTCTGATTCAGAGCCGTCTTCTTTCAAAGGCGTCAAATCGGAACTATTCTCTTTTGATTCTTCTTTTGTAGTTGCGGAGCAGAGTTCATTTTTTGCATGCTGATAGTCTTCCCAGTGTGTCAAATTCTCAGCAATCACATCGCATAATCGCTTAGACAGGTCGGACTGCATGAAATCATGCCATTTTGTGAAGAGAGGAATAACCAAGTATTTGATGAACCCTAAAATATTCACATCAAATAAACTTATTTAGGTAATCATTAGAACTACCAGCTTAAAAATTAATAAAATTCCACCATTCTTAAACAATATGACATTGTCCACAAGTTTCAAAATCGGTTTATAGAAATATATTCTAATGGATTAGCAAGAAGGTGTAGTGAGGTGCAGTGTAGTGTAGTGCAGTGTAGTGTAGTAGAGTGAGGTGCAGTGTAGTGCAGTGTAGTGTAGTGTAGTGCAGTGTAGTGTAGTGAGGTGCAGTGTAGTGTAGTGCACTGTAGTGTAGTGAGGTGCAGTGTAGTGTAGTGCAGTGTAGTGCAATGTAGTGTAGTGTAGTGTAGTGCAGTGCAGTGTAGTGCAGTGTAGTGTAGTGTAGTGCAGTGTAGTGCAGTGTAGTGCAGTGTAGTGAGGTGCAGTGTAGTGTAGTGTAGTGTAGTGTAGTGTAGTGTAGTGTAGTGTAGTGCAGTGTAGTGTAGTGTAGTGTAGTGTAG
>JAYMFX010058893.1:0-14223 GCA_036784945.1 Monocelis spectator
ATTACTGAGGAACACTATTAGATTAAGTAACACTGTTAAGTATTAATTATCCTTGCAGTATGATTAATAAAGTTTATAACTATGTATGTCTGAAATTGGTTATTATTATAGTGTAAACTTGAATAAGAAAATACATAAAATGATACTTTTTTAATCAAGTTAGAATAAGAAAAGAAGGAGTATTATTCAAAATCTCAATTTAGATTAACAGATAAATATTTAATAATTTAAATAAATTGTAAAACTGTATTGTAACTAGCTATTGAGTTCTTTTAGCCGCTTCAATTTCACTCATTGTCAGACATTCTCAATAGTGATATTTTATTTCGTCTAAAGACGTGCAGGTATATAGAATGCGTTCACCATCAGACTTCACTTTATTACAGTGCATAGACAAAGTCTGTACAGGAATGTGCTCTTGATGAGCAGAGGGGTTTCGTCGTCATTGGCTTCACCAATCGGCAGTATGTACTCATCTGTATGAGAGGAAAATTTCTTAAAGAATTATTACTGAATTATGAATCATATTGATACATACATATACATACGTAATGTCCTTGAATAAAAAAGTCTTTAAATCAAAACATTGTCGTTTGGTTTTTCCTTAGACTTGTCACTTAGACTTTGTTGAACATTGATAAGAGTATATCTTAGAGTTCCAAATCAGCTATGTATTAAGACTTTATTTAGAACACAAGAACAAAAATAGACGAAAGATTCAAATTGCATGAAAATAGGATAAACTATCATATCAAATAGTATGCATAGATTACTTCACAAATAAGTGAGAGTAACATTTGGAGACAGTTTATAGGGGGTAATTATAATTTAATTAAAAACAATGAGGATTAGTGGAATATGTTTTATTCTCATGCAAGAAAAATATAAATTATGTACTCACCCTTGAAATCGTACTATACTGTTTTTCTTATTTACTAAATAATATTATGAAGTTTTCAGTTAGTATCATCGTATCATTCTTGATATGTTGGACAAGTTGTTCCATGGAGTCGTGGAAGAAAACTCCGATCAGAAAACTAAATGATAGTCAGGTTTGTTTCAAATTTTTTATTACCTAATTGTTAATTTTCATACTTAATATGTAAATGCTGAAAAATCAGTTTATTTAATATAGATATAATCACTAAAAAGTCTAACCCTCTTAAAAATTAAAAATTTGTGTTATTTTTATTTTTTTAATAAAATCTAACTTAGATAGGTAAAGTGTAACATCCTATAACAATTATAAACTAAAATGTGTTACCTATGTACCTAGCTTACGTCTGAAATAGCCGGATGTAAAATCATTACCAATAAAATAAGGATATGTACCTATCTAATGCAGTCTTCAAAATACGCAATTATATTCTATTTTATCAGAACTCATTGAAACAGAATTATTATTACGCATTATAAACACATATTGACAAGGTAACGAGTCAAAGAATATCATATTCATATCACAAAACTTGATTGCTAAAATTATATTTAAGTCGACTTCCAAACTTTTGACGTCACTTTGTCAATGTGTCAATTTGTTATGTCAAACCAAAATTTTTAAAAATAAATTTTTTATTGGCGGCAATTTTAAATGATTAAAAATGTAACAATGGAATATAATTGATATAATAGCATCATAATTAGACATAAATATATAGATACCTATAGCAATAACTTCTAAAAATTTAAATAATTTAAAATCAAAACATCATGATTTATTGATTTACTTCAATTTTTTTGTTTGTCGCAATTTCATAGAACAAATTTATGTTTTCTAAATACAAGCAATTATCAAAATTTAATCTTATATTGTATTTATATCATTTTAGCATGCCGAATTGCAAAGGGATTTACTTCAATATGACAAATTCAATAAGTACATCCCCAACGTTGAAATGTATGCTAAAAATCTTTACGAATTCATCAGCCACAAATTCTCATTCTTTTCCTGGATTGTATTGGTCACTCCCAAACCTTACAAACGAGACAGTATAACGCTACTTCAGTGCAAAGAATATGCTACCGTCAGTTATGGAGACAAAACTTCGAAAGTAATTGCAATCGCTGGAGTACCGCATGACCGTAAATTAAATTTCACTGCTGTGAATCGTGCCTTGAAAAAATTGCCGTCCAAAATGAAAAGCGATTATCCAACAAATGATTTGATGGCAGCATTTTATAATTCGCTGCCTCCAGGTACCAATCATTGCGATACTTTTCCATTCGTGAGTATCGCTAATAAGAAAATCAATGTGACAATAGTCGGACAAACTAACTTCCTGCGTCAATATGAGCATAAAATTAAATCTGGCTTCATCATTACCAAGAAGACTTATTTTACTATTAACGTTTTCGGTTGATTATCAAACTGTGTTGAACATTCTATTTAACGTTATTCATTGAAATGACATTAATAAATAAAAATAGAAACAATATATCTGATAAACCTGATCCAATCTGATTATAGTTACGATAAATTATACGATTTGAAATATTTATAATTAATATTTCATTCTATATAGTCAGGTATATATTTTCAAAAAACTTTAAAACTGCCAAGTACCTACAGTTTATTTATTTAGCACATCAAAATTAAGTAAATGTTAAGAAAAAAGAATAATTTATTTTGAGTTGAAATGGCATTATTCTACCCCAAAATCGATTAATCACTTCAACGAATGTCTATAGCTAGCGCGACATATAGAAGTAAGTAGGTAAGTTTTGTATTTAGGACAAAAAGCAAATTATTTAGTATAAATACAATGAAAATAAATTGAATTGTAAAGATATATATTAGATAAAGATAAACAAAATTATTTAGAATACAAAATCGATTATAGAATTATCCTTAAATATTATGTCATAGGTATGCTTGTTTTAGCCTATAAAATACGTAACGTTTTAAAATTTATTTTAACTTTCAAGTTTAGTTTTAGTTTAATCATATAAGAATTCATAGTAAAACCAAAATTAAATTCCCTATTAATTCAGTGCGTATCATTATCGCAGACGAAAAACATTTGATAAAAGTGATTCATTTGAAAAAATTCATGGGATTTAATAAATCAGGCAAAACAAGTAAGTGTGAAGAATTTTAATGAAAAATGAAAAATCTATAGCTGTATTTAGGTTTTGTCTTCGGAAATATTTCAATTGAGCAGTCATATATACAATTAGATATATAGAAATATTTAGGTAGGAGGTATAAATTTTGCCTGATCTATGCCCTAACCCCTATATTCCGCGTTTCTGTTTGTCAGAAAGAATGAATTCTTAGGATTAGGTTGTAGGTATGTCGAATAAACATGAGCTCAAAATCAAATGTTCAAAATTTTAATTACTCAAATGTTTATCTAACCATTTTAATGTTATTGTATTAAAATTGCTCCCTTTTAATTCCAATCTCAAGATAAAACGTGATAAGATCAAAATAGACTTGTAAATCATTTCTATATAATACAAATATGAAATTATATTATTTAATGAACTTTAATGTTTAAAAAATTTAAAAATATCCCGAGATTTATATATTTTGTTATTTTGCATCACTAAAATTACTTTTCGGAGGTAAATTAAAAAACATGGCTACCTTCATTAAAATTATTCTATTTATCAAATGTTATCTCAATGATCTTTAAGATAAAGGTCAATTCAACCGTGACAAGTATAGATTTTCTCCTGTTAAAACATATAGCATAATCGTTCTTAATATGTCTAATCTAAAATAAAATGAATTCGAAATTTAAAAGTTGATTAAGACCTTTTGAACTTTAGGCCTAAACTTTTAATCAAAATCATGTGGATTTAGTGACACTTTCAAACGTTTGGTTTAAAAAATGCTTGTTATAAATTAAATTAATTCAAATAAAATATCCAGTATATTTGTTTCCTTTATTATTACTTTGACATGATCTCTTTTTAATAGCATAAGATTATTACTATTTAGTTGATGGATAAAGATTACATTTTAAATTTCAATTAGCAAACCCTCTTGACTCTATAAAATTAAAATTAAAAATCTTTGTATTTCATAATTGTTCAAATCATAACCTAGTTCATTTCATAGTTTCTGATTTAGCTAGTTGTGAATGAATTATGCCAGTAAATTGAAGTTATTCACAAGACTATTTATGCCAAAAGTTGAGAACATAAATATTCTGATTTATATCCTGTCTAGATATTATATTTTTTCAAAGTTTATAAATTAGTTGGAAAATTAAGCAATAATATTTCATATTGATAGAGTCTAGAGTCATTATTAGTTAAAGATAAGTATTCAAATGCTAATAAAAGCATTTGAATATCTTCCAGTATTTTATTATTTTTATTGAATTAATTGATATTTTTTTAATCAATCAAAGTTGCAATTTAAATTCTTTTACATAGTATATTTTTCATTATTTTATAATTTAGAAGCCATTTTTTATAAATAAAGGCAACATTTTAATTAATCAATATATTTAACTTAGGTGTATTATATACTTCCCACTTGTTATAATTTATAAAATTCATAGATTTACATAAATATGAATAATTTTTAAAGATCTCAAATCATTTTGTAAATAATTACTTATTTATAATATTTTGATTTGTTTTTTTACATGATTAAAAATATCATACAATACCTTTTTATATGAATATCCTTTGCAGTTTTACATTAACTTAAACTTTGGCAACATTGCTTTGTAAATTTTAAAAGGCAAATGAGTACTTGACTATGTACTAGATATGGAATATCTAACTACAAGTTGCAAAAGTATAGTAGTATATTTCACTGTATAAAATGTTTGATGGCTCATATTATAAGTACAGAAATTGAGGCTCTTAAATGTTATTAAACATACTGGGTATTCCACAAAAATATACCCAAAATGTGAAAATAAAAAACTTAGTATTAAGTATAAGTATTGTATACTTATTACATCCAACTTCATTGCATTACTTTGATTTCACATGTTAGTAAGTATAATTTAATAAAATTTTAGAATGGAGAATCAGCCATATTACAACTATTTAGAAAGTGGTACTAGCTTTCTTGAAGATCTCACTAATGATGAGGTCGAAAATCGAAATTCTTACTTTGTACCGGGTGGGCAAGAGAATCAACTCTATCAAGATAATGCAATAAATCAGCAGATGTACAGTAATCCTCATATACCACAACAGGCACAATCCATGCAGCCTCATCATCTTTATTATGGTAGTAGTAATAATCCTCAGCCTATTCCACAGCAAATGGGTAAACCCACTCAGCCTATATATCGTCCAAATTCTAATCCAATGACTTCTGATCCTCAATCAACTGCAAATTATAATCAGCATTATTCTCATCCTAATTCTGATCTTTATAGGATGCCACTTAGAGAGCCTGGTATGTATCCTAATAATTCGAGCTATTATGATCAGGTTAGATTACAGGGCTCACACAGTTATCAGCCAATACCTAGCTCAACAGCTCAGCATTCAAGCTCTAATTATCCAATGCAACAAGTTCCTAGTAACGCCCAGATGTCGAGTCAATACCACATGGGACAACAGCAACAAAGCTCTTCTATGTCAACTCAACAACAGCAGCATGCAAATTATTTACTGCAACAGCAGCAGCATAATCAAAATCAGTATCACAATTTAGGAAGTCAAGCCTCTGCGGATAATTATAGTCGTTCTAATTCTGCTCATCATCAGATGCAACAAATGGTTAGACCATATTCTGGAAACAATGCGAATCAGCATGTTGCTCAGAATTACTGTCCACCTCAATCTATGATGCAACCGTCTCCTACAATGAAACATCCCAGAAATTATCCTCCGCCACAGTCAATGAATAGACCCGGCCAAATGCCCGTAATGCAAGATGTGGATGTTTATTTTAATAAAATACGACATTTAGAGGAACGACTGCATCATTTGTATCAGACTAGAGGCCAGTCACCCGGTGTTCAACAGGAAATGTTGGATATTCAGGAGCAAATTCGAAGTTTAAAAGCTACCAGAGAGAAAGAGATTTTATTGAAGCAGCGACACAGATTGCCAACGGATACTCCCCATATGAATCAACCAATGACTTCACCAAATGTGCCAGTCAGTATTTCTCCAAAGTCTACCAATCAGTACCATACGAGTCACCCAGCTCCCAGTCCTATAATGGACATGCAAAATAGTCAAGCATTTAATAATTCCACTACTCATTTACAATCACCGCTTCACCATTTGACTCAAATGACTATGAATCCAGTCAGCGTGGCGTCGAATGAGTATCAGTATCCTGGTGGTATTCCGCCTGTTTCTTCCTCTTCAGTACAACGCCAGTACACTGGTGCTAATAGTGACCATCCAGTTTCTAGTAGTCAAAATGCGTCGTTTTCGTCTTTACATGGCAAAGCATATTCTTCTAGCATGAACACTAATAATCAAGCTCATCAAAATCAGTATCAACAACAGATCTCTACCTCAATGTCTCAACCTTCTCCGCAATTGAATAATTACTCTTATCCTAATTCAGAGCCATCCAGTTTACCGAACATGGCGGAACTGGCTTCTCCATTGCTATCTGGCAATTCCACTCGCATGGAAAATGTACAACAAAAGCCAAAGATAGAACAATATAATCATGATCCTTATTCTGCTGATTTGATCAGACAAGACGAATTGCTAACTCCTCCAAATTTGGAAATTAGAATGTCTTCGGCGGCGCTTAATTCTGAGATTCATCGTCACCCTGATTTTAATTCTTCAAATGCATTGAGCAGTGAGCAGAACAAAGCCATGCATAGTTCAACTTCGTCTAACTTGAGCTCATCCGGATTGCAGTCATCTTCTAGTCAGCAATATTCTAATAATTATGGAAGTCAGACTTATTCATCTTCGCAATCTCAAAGCTATAAAATTTCTAGTCATCCACATACAACTAAATCACAACCACGAAATCATCCAAAATTGCCTATGAATTCGTTAGACAAAATTATCGACCAAGTTGTAGGTCGATCTGATAAAAAACCTGCCCCCGCTAATGTAACCAATAAGATTAATACAAATGCAAATCATGCAGTCTCTTCGGGTATAATCTCACCGCTCACTCGTCAATCTGTAAACATTGATAAGGTTCCTGACAATTCTTTGCTTGATCATAAATTATTCGTTCCAGAATCAGAATCGTATTCGAATAATTTTCCGGGTCTCTCTGATTCTCAAGATATTGACATTCCTGAGTTATCTTTCGAATCTTCCATTCCAGATGCAGATCAGAAAGCTTTACAAATTATTTGCGATGCATCCGAAGATCTACCATCCGTGTTAGTCACACCTCCCGCTCTAGAGCAGCAAGTAAATCTAAATTCTTTTCCTAATAGCAGTCCTGCTGTATTCCTCGATCCAATTCATAGTGATGTAGTTGATGTCATCAATATGCTTCTGAGTACCATCGAAGCTGATTGTTGTACAGAAGATGTAATATCACCTGCAGCTGCTCCTGACAATCCAATAGCTAACACTTTCCTTGGTGACTTGTGTTCGGAAGAAGAGTCACAAAAAAGTGAGCAATTTGACTCGACAATTTTTGATGATGACAGCAATTTGTTTCAGACGCCAGCCACTCCTCCCCATCAGTTAGACAATGAAAACTCAAATGAGGATGCAACACTCATTGGTCTGGTAGAATCACCCAGTAAAACAGATGCACCAATGCTTGACATTATGCCCTCTGATCAGCCAGATAACGAAGTCACGACTAATGATGATATAGAGGCCAATTCTGATAACGATTCTCAAAAAGTTTGCTCCGATTTGAATGACTTAGTCTCTAATCAAGAAGAAACCTTCGAACAATCCCTTAAGACAGATCTTATTAATGAAAATCTGAATGCTTCTGAAAGTCGTGTCGAAGATTCGAATACTTCTGAAAGTCGTGCCGAAGATTCGAATGCTTCTGAAAGTCGCGCCGAAGATTCGAATGCTTCTGAAAGTCGGGCCGAAGATGAGAATTATTCTGAAAGTCGTGCCGAAGATTTGAATGCTTCTGAAAATCACGCCGAAGATTCGAATGCTTCTGAAAGTCGTGCCGAAGATTCGAATGCGTCTGAAAGTCGCGCCGAAGATTTGAATGCTTCTGAAAGTCGTGCCGAAGATTTGAATGCTTCTGGAAGTCGTGCCGAAGATTCGAATGGTTCTGAAAGTCGTGCCGAAGATTTGAATGGTTCTGAAAGTCGTACCGTAGATTTGAATGCTACTGAAAATTGTACTGAAGATTTGAATGCTACTGAAAATTGTACTGAAGATTTGAATGTTTCTGAAAGTTGTGTCGAAGATTTGCCATCGAAGGAGTTGGAAGAGCCATCCAAAGATCTTCCAATGGAATCGGATATGAGCATTGATACAGAGGCGCAATCTCAACCTTTGAGTATAACTGTTCCAGATAAAATGTCGAATTCTTATCGAATGTCTTCCACTCCTCAATCATCTCCAGCTCCTCCACCTCTTGAAGTGGAATCGGCATATTCCAGCACTGACTCGGTGCCCTTGGCTGCCACTGGAGGGATTGAATCACCGCCCCTGCAGGTATGTACCAGCACCAATGTAGCTGACAAATCAGATATGGCCATTCCCGTGTTAGATCCACCCTATCAATCAATTGGTGTATTTTCTCCTGATACAGTAATGGCGGATAAAATGGACCAGGTGAGTGCTTCAATTTATTTTATTGATATAAGGAATTGTTTTCTTTGAGAATACGACTAGAATGTCATTAGAATGCTTCTATTGTGTATTCATATCGCTTTTAAAAATCAGCTCTGTTGTATACTTTTAGGACGATAGGAATTCCATTTCACCGCTAGATGTTTCGAATAATGTAGCATCAACATCATTCACTTCACCACCAGTACTTCTGAAAACTTCAGAGCGTCTTTGCTGCTCAGAAACTGAAGACATATCCAGTGAACCTCCTAGGTTGGAAGAGCAAATGTTACAAGACAGTCCTGTGAATGAGGAATCTTTAGTCGGTTCGGAAACTGTCAACGAAATAATCTCTGAAATAGCTGATGAAAGTAAAGTTGAAGAAAACGACATATCAATTATGGACATGAGTGAACAATCCTTAAAAATAGCTATGGATGAAGAAGAAACTCCTCACAATGCTGAAAGTGAAAGTGAAGATATTACGCAACTGGTTGAAGAAGAGAATAATATCCCGAGTGATGCTGAACTATCACCACCGGAAAAGAAACCACGAGGTAGAAAGCGTAAAAAGATGTCTCTGGCGGCGGCTACGAATGCCATCATTTGCGATTCGAATAATATTGAAAAGTCCGATGAACCAAATAAGAAACGTAAAATCGATTCGAAAGATTCTCAAGAAGCCACAAGCATTGAACATCCGCCGTCGGATGATAGACCCGAATCTATCTCTGAAGTCAGTAGGGATTCTGGTGTGGTGGATGCTAAACGAGAGAAGAAGAAGCGAGTTGGTAGACCACCTAAATGTAAGCCACCCACCAAGTCCAATGCGTCCAGTCATACTTCTTTATCTGATACGAAAGTTGCACACGAGAGCACTACCATTAATGACAAGCTTTCACCTAAAAGGTATTCACAGAGTGTTGTCTTTCATTTAGTAAATTTAGTAAATGATATGCACTTTTAGTAAAATGCATTTCTCAATATTCATATTTCGATTATTAATCTCTCAGCCATTCATCAAAGAAAACTGAACCGTCTGATCCATCAGCTCAAGGATCGCTTAGTAGTGGAAGACGAAGAAGTCGTCTAGCCTCGAGTAGACAAAGAAAACAGTCCGGTTCGGATGAGTCCAGCTTAGATGATCAGCCTAGCAAATCACCCGTGCCGGTAGGATCATATTGTTGTTTGTTGCTCTCAATAAATGAATGAATGTGCATTTTGTGTTTATAGAATAAAATAGTGCGTTAATCTATTCTATCTCATTTCATTATAGTTTCGTGCTGCTAAAACAAGACCCGAACGATTTAAAACCACTCGAAAAATTGAAAAGAATCAATATTTCGAAAGTGAAAGTGAAGAAGGTACTAAAAAGAGTAGACTAGAAGAGCCGGAATCTGAAAGTGAACAGGTAAGGATAAATGTTTTATTCTTTAAACAACAATAAACAGAATTGAATTTGAATCTCGACATTGAGTACCATACTATTAGCAGTATGGTAACTCAACTGATTCAAGCTTTTAAGTAATCTCTATGTCTGATTCAGCATCCAGTTGAATTAGTACACAGTATAAGAAGACTTTTAAATTGTCATTTTTTTGAGAGAGAGATGGCTGGTCGAGTGTTTCGAACGCTTGACCAGGTGTCGAGAGTTCTAAGTACTCTTATCTTATAAAACAATGAACAAATTAAATGATTATACAATTCCTTTTATTAGGACGAATCGGAGGCTAAAGTCGTTGAGAAAATTCTCTGCTGGAGAACCATAGGTCTGAAAAGCAATGAGGAGAATCTACAGGAAGACTCGCCAGAGAAGGTAAAATGCTGATAAAACTATGATCTTTCACTTCCAATTCTATTCTTTCTTGCAAGATTTGGGGCGTAGCTGTCTAAAAATTGCTTTTCAATTTATATCTATCGCAGTCTTTATTTCTTTCTACTCCAATTCTTATAAAATCTCATCTTTCTGTCTCATCACATTCAAATATAGTGGTTTATTCCACTAGTCAAGCCTTCGAGTGCTTGAAATTTCAATATATCATTATTCCTTCTAGCCCTAAGTCTTATGTCAACTTTACGATCAAATCAAACTGTCGTAGTTCTTAGACGCTACAAACCGATTTTGTTGATTTTTACATTTTCACATTGAGATGATTTGATAACGGATCATATCGTCATGTTCAATTGATATTCATTCATAATCCTTTGAACATTTTAGACTGACGAATCAGTTGAAAATTCTGATAACAAGGAGCACCAAACTGAAGAGGAATATTATGTTAAATACAAGGGCTAGTGAGTGCATTCGATGAGTTATATCGAGTATAGTACTGACTCACTATACTGACTCACTATATTGGCTGACTATACTGACTCACTATATTGTCTCACTATACTGACTCACTATACTGACTCACTATATTGTCTCACTATACTGACTCACTATATTGTCTCACAGTACTGACTCACTATATTGTCTCACTATACTGACTCACTATATTGTCTCACTATACTGACTCACAATATTGTCTCACAGTACTGACTCACTATATTGTCTCACTATACTGACTCACAGTACTGACTCACAATATTGGCTGACTATACTGACTCACAGTACTGACTCACTATATTGTCTCACTATACTGACTCACAATACTGACCCATTATATTGACTCACAATACTGACCCATTATATTGACTCACTATACTGACTCACATCTGATACATTTTAGTTCCTATTTGCATTGTGAATGGAAAACTTTGGCTGAAATCACCGATCCGAGAATTTCTACAAAAATTAAACGCTTCAAACAAAAGGATCCCAAAGATCGAAGTCTTGAGGTAACAAGGGTTGTTGTTTTTTCATGTAAAAGAAGATAAATTGTAGAAGTTACTCTTTTGAGACCGTTTTTCTAAATCTGAATAACTTCAGGAGGATGATGAGGATCTATTCAATCCGGATTATGTGGAAGTTGATCGAGTTCTGGATAAGCGAACTACTCGCGTGGATCATGAAGACAGCGATGCTGACGATGAGGAGCGGGAGGAGGAGGATGAAGAGGACGGCAAGATTGTTGAATATTTTGTTAAGTGGAAGAGTATGGCGTATGAAGATGCCACCTGGGAGTTGGCTGAAAATGTCGACCCGAATAAGGTGAAGGAGTATTTAAATTGGTACGATCCACCTTCCAACATTGAAGAATTGCGCACCACAAAGCGTCCTCACGCTAAGGAATGGAAGAAAATGGAAAGTGTCCCTCCGTATAAGAATGGCAACGTCCTGCGTGATTATCAGTTGGAGGGCGTGAACTGGCTGACATTCTGCTGGTATCACCACCGCAACTGCATTCTCGCGGATGAAATGGGACTGGGTAAAACTGTCCAGAGCATCGCATTCATCATTGAAGTATTTAAGCATAATATTGTCGGGCCATTTCTGGTGATCGTCCCTCTATCTACTGTGGGCAATTGGCAGCGAGAATTCGACAATTGGTCCAATCTCAATGTCATCGTTTATCATGGCAGCGCCGCCAGTAGGAAAATCATTCAGAAATACGAGGTGCACTATAAGAATCAGCCGGTGCTGAATAATCGCAAGCACAAGCGGGGCAGGACCCCGGCCGCGATGGTGAATAAGGTCTATAAGTTCCATGTGATGATCACCACGTATGAGATGCTCATGAGTGATCTGGACTTCTTTGTGAAAGTGCACTGGCGTATAGCCATCATTGATGAAGCTCATCGTTTGAAAAATAAGAAGTGCAAGCTGGGAGAAGGACTGAGAGATCTGGAATTGGTGAGTAGTTATTATTGTTGTTGTTATTTCATTTTGTAATTTGCGCACTGATTTCTTTATAAAAATATCATTATGAAACTGTCAGGATCATCGAATTCTACTCACCGGAACGCCACTTCAAAATAATGTGGAGGAGTTATTTAGTCTTCTAAATTTCCTCGAGCCGGAAGCCTTTCCTTCCGCTGAAACATTCCTCGAACAATATGGTGACCTGAAATCTGAAGAGCAAGTGGAAAATCTGAAGGATCTCCTTAAACCCATGATGTTACGAAGATTGAAGGATGATGTTGAGAAAAGTATCGCCCCGAAAGAGGAGACGATCATTGAAGTGAGTCTTGCAGTAGAGAAAGATAAAGATGTCGATAGATGGCAAATATTTCAATTATTTCACACAAAAGTGTTCTATTTACTTTTGGCGCAGGTTGAGCTGACCAATATGCAGAAGAAATATTATCGGGCCATTTTGGAGCGGAATTTCACCTTTCTCAGTAAAGGGAGCACCAGCGCTTCGAATGTTCCCAATTTGATGAACACCATGATGGAATTGAGAAAATGCTGCAATCACCCCTTCTTAATCAAGGGCGCGGAAGATCATATCCTCACTGACATGCGCATGGAGTGTGAGGGCCAGGGTAGAACTGTGGACGAGGAGGACCTGCAGTTCAGAGCTCTGGTCTATGCCAGCGGGAAGTTGGTTCTCATTCACAAGCTGCTTCCTAAATTGAAATCTGGCGGTCATAAGGTGCTCATCTTCTCTCAAATGGTGAAGGTGTTGGACATTCTGGAAGATTATCTCATTCATCAAAAGTAGGTTTATTATGTGGAAGGAAATTTTTAATTTAAACTCAACATAGACGCTCTTATCTCTGAGAGCCAATCAAATTGTGGATCCTCTCTCATTAGGAGAGCTGTTTATCCCGTTTAGTTTGACTGAAGATTGTTTTGTTCTCGCTTTCCTATGATCGTATTTTAGAATTTGATTATTATCATTTCAGCTATTTGTACGAGAGAATAGATGGTGGTATCCATGGTTTGATTCGACAGGAAGCCATCGACAGATTTTCTAATGGTAAGCAACTATATTACAAAACTATATGTATTTGATGCATAGAGATGTAATGAATGCAAGGTGATCTAGAGAGTGCTGATCATCTCATTCTCATTGAGGGGACAATTAGAAACATGGCAGCTGCAGGCAGGCGAGCTGAATCGCGAGTTTCATTCGTGATTAGAAGTCAGCCATTATTACTCAGCTTAGCGAATCACAGTTGATGATTTGCCTGCAGAATCTTTGTTTCAAGTTGTCTCCATATTTTCATTCATAGTGGCACTAATCTTATCTCTATTCACATAATAACTGGATTACATCTCTATGATTTTATGTATTGTAGTTACTAATATTACATTTGTTGTGCATCTTTTTTATATTTTATTTTTTAACGAAATACAGTTTTTTTCGTAAGTGAAAGTTGCCATGACTAATCTCATACTAACTAACTCACTGACAATGGTTTCCTTATTACTTATTAATATTTGAAGTTTGATTTGACATCAACAGACTTTACTTTGTTTTCTTGATTGTGACCTAAACTGTACTGAATAAAATGAAATGCTTCCTGTAATAATCAATAATCTGGGATAAAGTTATCATGAACTCTAAAATAAATCCCCTACTGCCATTCTCATGGTGCGCTGGTGTGAGAGTGGATAGTTTAGTTGCTAAGCGAATGTCTATCCACAACTGGCGTGATTCTGAT
>JAYMFX010059004.1:0-14207 GCA_036784945.1 Monocelis spectator
TGTCGTATTGCTCTGCTACAAACGATTCGATCTCTATGGATTCAATCGATATAGGAATGTTGATGTCGTATTGCTCTGCTACAAACGATTCGATCTCTATGGATTCAATCGATATAAGAATGTTGATGTCGTATTGCTCTTTTATAAACGGAAATAGTTAGAAAAGTAGAATCATTAAAAATGTGAGATTTAGTGAAATAGATACTAATTGTTTGTTTATTTAGATTCTTTCCAAATGTCTATTTTATATAATGAGAATCGTAATTACATACCAATTACCTGATTATTTCAATAAAAGCAGAAATATAATTATTGTAGCAAGTATAACACACTGATTCTACTTTAAATGCTACAGAATGGAGTTTTTTTTGTAGAAGTATCAATAGTGTGTTATACTACATCATACAGATATAGTAATCAACCCATCGATGATAATAAACTATAAAAAAGAATTGAATAGACAGCCCATTAGCGTCAGTAGAGTTAACGTTAGCTTCCATTCCTTTTATAAGGGGGGAAATCTCTAGACTCTTTGAGGGTGCACAAAGGCATTAACGACATGATTAAACTAAAACTGACAACCGCAAACAGTAGATCGAATTACATTCTGGATTAGAGAGGACATGATTTACGATAAGAGAGAATATTCCGCTAAACGGAATTCGTATCTACAAATTAGCACAATCAGCAGCTCTATATCAGGATATAGACTTAAACTACACCAGAAAATCGATAATAGAATAATCGGTTGGAACCAATTAAAGGAAAGTTTACGCAATGAAAGACTACATATAATAATTCAGCTTATCAGCGCACTGATTGGCTAATCATTCGCTAAAGTTCACCAAAACAAATTGATTCATTGATTCATACTGAAAGATGAGCGCTCATTGATGAAAACACAGAATGTGTACTAGCCGTTCAACCAATACCTATACACTATTGGTGACGTCATAATCGATAATTTGATTGGCTCTCAGAATGTAAGAATCTCTCGATAAGGAATTCCCTATATTTAAACCAATAAGGCGCTCTCTTTCAGTCAGTACGGGATATAATTAGACTGTATGTAGCTCGGTAGTGAATGCAACTAACGCAGACAACCAATCGTTGCTGCGTTAGAGTCTAAATATATCCAAAATTGACAGAAAACGAGCGCCAAATTGGAATCCCCAATTGAAGAATTCCATATGGTGAGAGCCAATCAAATTATGAATAGATTCTATTGTGCATCGCATCGGACGGAATAAAAAGACAAGATATTCTTGACAATACATCTTGAGATGTTAGAAAGGTAATAATCTCTTTTTAAACTATTCAGTGGAAATTCATTGAAGTATAAAAGCTACATAGCAGTTTGAAAGAGATTAATGATTTAAGGGATAAACATCGACAAGACTGTATATGATCATACAAATGACATCGTGATAATGGATATCATTGTAAAACTATACGGACATTTATTCCCACTTGGAATGAAGCGGACGACTATAATTTAACAAAAATAAATATTAAAAAAGTTTGAATTTCAATTTTTCATAGTAATACGAAAGAAGAAATTCTACTGAAATATTCATTTTGAATCCATTCATCAGGACTTCCTTTGATTCACTATACTATAGCGATGCATTCATTCACTTTTAATTGAATGGAAACATAAAAATATTGCTTTTAATGAATGAACTTCGATGAAATTGACAGGCGAAATGAAAAACACTGACATATTCGTGAAGAGGGAAAACATTCTATTTCAACTATTCGACCGAATAATT
The DNA here is from genome assembly GCA_036784945.1 of Monocelis spectator. Lineage (NCBI taxonomy): Eukaryota > Metazoa > Platyhelminthes > Proseriata > Monocelididae > Monocelis > Monocelis spectator. Next base: position 1,773 of record JAYMFX010059004.1, read on the forward strand.
CAACATTCACTATAACTTATGCGTATTTGGTGTATCGATTTATTGTGAAGACGATAAGTAATCGATCAAGATGAACATAGTATGTATGCTCACTTAAATAACATTCAAAATGAGATTATCTGATACTGCAAGTTCGTCTGCATTTTTAAAGAAATACTTAATACTTGATTTCACTGGGAAATTTTATTAAAATTTAAGAATTCAACAATCCATAAAATGGAATAAAGTTGAAATTTTTTTAAAGCATAAAAGTCAATATTGAATTTCAAGATGAATCTGTCAATAATTTTCATTTAAATAAATACTTACGAATTAATAATAAATTCATTCACTACCTCAAATAAATAAATGTCAGTCTTTTGTTTATCATGATGTGAGATCAATCAGTTGTTCCACACAACTATACAAATAATTTAACAGATAATTTATACATTCTACCACATAACTCGTAAACTTCATATTATAGGTACAAAGACACTTCTTACCACCTGTTAAAAGCTCTTGAACTAGATTTGGTGTCACGTTCAAAGTCCACTGCGAATTTCACACGAGTTTCCTTCATAAAAGGAGCGCACGCTTGATGATAATTCTTAACATCAGCAGCGGGTTGATAGCCAGACTCATTAGGAATTTGAGATATGTGTCTCATTTTATCCAATAGACGCTCCCGTTCGTGCTTTAATCTGACAACTTCGTCTTCAAGCGAAGAGAGACGCTTTCTATCATCCATTTGACTAGATGCCATAGTGAGAGAGGTTCTACCGCCACAGTTAGTAGTAATCGGTGTGGAGTTAGAGAGTTGCGAGATATTACCAGCACCAGAGGATCGCATGCTTATGAGAAATATGAATTCACTAAAAATAAACAAAAATAATATTCGAGAGATTTAGAGGTAAACGCGAAGAAAAGAACTCAACTAGAAAAATTACATTCAAACTTTAGGGCATATTTATGTATTAATAGGCATCATACAACTTTATTTTAATAGCATTATTGTAAATATATTAATCCTCTTTTTAGTGAGATTCCTATATGATTAGCTGATTTGAAGCTCCTTTTCTGGGCTAATCTCTGATTTAAGGCATATTAAGTCTTCTGTTTAATATTTTGTTATGCAAACATTTCATAAATTTGATGCAGTGTTTGCTCAATAAATCACATATTTCATAGAGATAATCTTGTCATAAATAGCAACCAAACCAAACCATAAAATATTAGAGATATAATTATTACCAAAATTATGCCTGAGAGCAGGGAAGGTATAGAAATTTAGGTTAAGGTTCAGTGATAAGTCTATCTTTATCAACATTTAAATTTATGGAAGTTATGAAAAATCATTCATTTCTTTTTAATACTCAAAGGTATGACAAACAAAACTGAAATACTTTACTCTGCATTTATTGAAATGCAGAATTTTGGTAATTTATTTTGGTAATAAACAAACTGTAATTTATAAACTTACAGTAAATTTGTTAATATTTTATAAACTAAACATCATAACTAAATACATATATTTTATAAATTATTATTATTAATTGTATTTAAAATATATTGCCAAATCATTAAATAAATAAATTACAGTGTAGAATGCAAATAATAATATTATATGAAATCATATGAATACTTTTAAAAAGTATGCATGATTGGTTTTGTCCTGTTTCAGAACCCTTAGCTATATGCAGGTTCTTCAGATAAAGTTCATCTCACACATAAGATGTATTATATATTGAGCTTTGTGAGAGGTAACCCTTAAGAATTTAATTATACTTAAGTACTACTAGTAAACAATAAGTATAAATTACATAAATTCTCAAACATATAATTCAAATATCAATTCTTTATTTGTAATTGAAATATTTTGGTTCATATAGCAATATAACAAAAGCAGAACAATCTTTTAAGTTGTTGTATTCTGGTCCTATAATTGTATTAATTATTGATGCTAAACATTTAACAAAGAAAATATAAATTTATTTAGAAGACATTGAAGAGTCTGTTTTTTTTATTAAAATACTACATTTTTAATAGCATACCTAACCTTTTTATAATTTTTCTTTATAAATAATCATCTAAATTAAAGCTGGCTTATAAATCATATAGGATCACATATATTAATTACATTCAATAATCAAGAAGTTTGAGAAGTAAATTTAATTGTGCCATAAAAATAAATTGATTCTATGTTATTCAGTTGATTTGAAATAATTTCATCAAAATATCAGGTATTTAGATATATTACCACATTTCATTTTCTATCAATTTATCTGGATATATCCCGAGTGTAGCTGTCCTTAAGTAAAGTTATTTTGGCTCATATTGGTGTGTAACAAACTTTATAATTAAAAATCTTAAGATATACATGAGCATTACCTATATTAGAATCATAAAATGTAAGCTCAATTAATATTAGGTAGTATTTACCTTAATTTAATGCCCTAATGATATTTTTGGCCTGGAGTGCATCCGAAGAGTAAACTCAGAAAAATGAAGCTTGGGATAGAGATAAATACTCTAAATATTACATATGGATATTAAGCAAAAGAATTCAAATAAAAGCATGGTAAAATAAACACTATGGATTATCTGATAAATAGTCAAATTCTTTTAAAATCATTTGATAAAAAATAAAAGATCAAACCTACAGCTACAATTTTAATGAACTCAATACGAAATAAATTGCACATTAAAATTTTAGTGTCGCTAAGCGTAGCGCTAAAAGTAATATGCTTTAAAATCTAAGCATTAAAAGCATAAGATAAAGCTATTTCAATGAGACAATTTGTGGTAAATTTAAATAAGAAAAACATTATTAATTGAGTTAAGCCTGCACAAAACCAAAACTGTAAAACATAAATTGCCAAAATTATTGTATATGAAATAAAAAAAAACTTCGAAAAAACGCATGCAAAACTCCTCGTTTAAATGCAGTCTTTTCAGTGATATTCCAGAACGACACTCGATGCTTTTGTTGGCCTTATTTAAGTGATCTCTAATGATAAATCAGTGGGGAAATTTTTTATTCAGATCATCTTTAAGCATACCATTAATCTGGGATTAACCATTAATCATTAAGGTTTACTAAAACGTTTATGGCCCTATTCCAGAGCGGCAACTGAAAGTCGAAAATGTGATTTACTCATTAGCATTGGAACACACTCGAATAAGGACACCATAAGCTTTGAGTGTCGTTTTGGAATACGGTCTATATGTTTACAGAAGCAAATGGTCCTGCTCATTTGCTTTCATAAATATTGCAATATGCAATGCAATATTTCAGGAAACCCGTTGCGTCGTACTTTTATAAGGAGAAAAAAATAAACGGTTAGACTATAGACATAGAATTAATATATACTTTGTTATGTATTAACTTGTGCTACACTCATTAAATTATACTTTTAGCATTTTTTAAAACTGTGGATGTGGATGGATAGGGATAACTAAAACATATATCATAGCAATTTGTTTTGTAAATATTTCAGTTCTTAGTTTTCTATTAAGCAAGTCACCCTCAGGGCCTCAGAACACAAATAAATATATGTAATGATTACTGAATATTCATAGTTTTTAAAATGTTAAAACAATTTGCGGTATTTAAAAAAATGTATTTATCGAATGACATTTAGTTATCATAAAAAATATATCTTTATAAGGCGATCTAATTCTTTAAAATAACAAACATTAAGAGTATGTAATACGGTAAAAGATTATCATTAAAATAAAACAATATCCAAAATAAAATAAAATATATACGATATGTACAAAATATGCTAATTTGAATACAGGAAAAAGAATAGATCTGTATACATTCTAATTATAATCTTTAAAATGATATGTAGAAGAGGTTTGAGATGCAAATAGTCCAGTGAATAAGTTATCATAATATCTATATAGTACAGTATATCTACATACAATTAAGAATATAGATGATAAAAGAATTGATATGATTGATACTTTCATGGAATTTAGTCATAAAAAATTGAGAATATGTATTGGAATTTTGCGATATAAAAAGACAGATTTTACTATTGTTTTAAATATCGCTGGTAGGGTAGGCCCCTAGAACATTGAGAGTGCTGCGTGAACCATGCGGAGATCGAGTAATTGCATTCTGAGTAGCTGTTCCACTGGTAATCTGCTCACTAAAATTATAGACAGTTTGATTAAAATAAGGGTCAAATAATATTGGATTCAGTCCTATAATTAAACATGTAGTTAGTTTCACAGAATATTACTGGGAAGATTTAAGAAGAAGTATGAAATGGAAATAACAATAGAACAGAAATGATCATAGCAACATCCAATCCACTTACTTCCTATCTGGGACACGAGTGTTTATCGCGACAACATTCACAAACGAAGCATTGGCAGCTTGAAACTAAAAATACAAAACCAAGGATTATTTTGACTGAGAGAATAATCCTAAATCTATTAAACAATTCAATTATACAGATAGATAAAATGATGACATTTCAGAAAAATGTCGAATTTTTTCTAACTTTACAGAACTGTTGTTAAAAAATGTTGTATTCAGTTTGTAATAATGCTTTCTGTTTAATTTTAGAATATTCAAACAAAATATTACCTTTAGTCTGTTTCTTTCGCGAGCACCAATTTTATAAGCATCAAACAGAAATTTGATGGATAAGCCAAGTACAGCGAAGGATAACGCCATAAGTATAGGTCCAATTGCCTCTTCCTGATCATGCGTGAGAAATATATTCCAGTAGATGTATCTCAGGCAGATCAAAGTGAGACCAGTTGTAAATACGAGAATAGCCAGAATAAAAAAAAGAATCGCAAGTAAATAAGGCTTGCGAGCTTTTCCTACCTTTGGGGATTTTAAAAAGTTCATTACCTAAAAGCAGAACAAGAAAATTACGTTAACATTTAGGAGGTTTGAATATGTTCTGCTATGAATCAGACAACCTGAAACAATATTTAATCAGACATGTATATAGCATAAATAATTCAGAAATTGTGACAAAGTGTGTTACTTTACTTACTTTATGGTCATGGTATTCTTGTTGAATTGAAGTTTTACCTGTTTTAGCAGTAACAAGCGATGCCTAGAAGCAACATGGAATAAAATTGATTTACTAAATAATAAGATTAAAAAATCGTATTAATATTAATAGAAAATAATATATTACCTTTGAAGCACCAAGGCTTTTTGACAGGTGACTTTGAGCTCCCAAACTCGCTCTAGAATATGTTTTCCTACCATAAGATCCATATGTACTAGCTGGTAATCGGGGTTGATAATAAGCATCTCCAAATCCTGTCTCTGACTGCTGTCTAACAGGAGGTAATGATGGACTATAAATCTGCCTTTCTGCAGTACCATTGCTGTGCGCACTAGGAGGTGGAGGGAGATTAGCGTACGGTTGATTAGGGTCATTATACATACGTTGAGAGGAGTTGCCAGACATAATGGAACCATGAGAAGGAAGTGGAGTTGTTCTAGGCAAGTAGTTGCGATCATATTGCTGTGCAGTCATTTGCTGCATTCGAGCAATATGATGGTGAGACGACATTGTGATTAATCAATTAATTCACTCCTAAAACATTATGAAAGAATTTACAAATAAATTCTATAATAATGGAACATATTATGCAAATTGGTATGAATTATGAAGCCAATCAATTTCATTTTTATTATACTTAAGAAAATATATGTGTCATTTTCAGATTATGATAATTTAAAACAACTCCTTCTTATAAAATGAAGCAAAGATGTTATCTTCTGAGCATTACTTTAACATATCTATTTAAGTTCATGACCAAGGCCTCTTTTAGATGTTAGTATATTTTTAAATATAGTGCTTGCTTACATAAACAGCATACATGCATGTATGCTATGTAGTCATGTTTATGTTAGGTGACAACATTTTGTTCACTTTTATAACTTTAATTTTCTGAATAACTGGCCCAAGCATGTTTGAATTGGAACAGCATCATTTTGAATACAGTACACTCTACTCAATTTAACACATTGCTTCAACAAACAGATTTTTCATGTGTCATGAATTCTTTCTTATCTCTACTAAACAGGTTAAAATGTTGCACATTACAATAACAAATATTGAATATAGGCTTTATTTTAGGATGTTAGAGCATAGATTATAGAGAATTTATCAATCGCAGCATTATAATTATAAAAATAAATTCTTAGTAAAAGCAAACAAAATGCCAATACCAGTACTTTTTATTTGCCTTTGTAGTGGTTCTATTCTAAGTGGTTCTAAGTAAATATATTGCTTATTAATGTCATATACTTATATATATTGCATATTAATATCATTTACATATGTATGCATAGTGAAAAAAAAGTCAATGTTTTAAGACTTGAAATAAACATAAGACATTTGAACACATTGGATACTTAATTAAACAGTTATTAAAGTTTCCCAAATGTGTTCAATCAAGCAGAGTGCACTGTATATAAGCGTACAAGTCTATTTAAATAATTTATATTCAGTATTCTGTAAGACAAAAATTATGCTTGCAAATTATAAATGGCTATGCTTAAGATTATTTAAATAAATGAATAGGTGTTTAAGAGAAAATAATTTTCTTTATAAAATTTATGTTTAGGTACATTATTATCATCCATTCCTTTTAATCATTAAAATTTTATCTGAATCCTTATTAAATAATAACTTGATTACTTAAGCAATATATTATTAGGGAAATGCTAGCATGAACTTAATAATTTTCTGTATAGTAAAATAACTGTAGTTACATAGTGTAGTTTCATTAATTTCAGCATTATTGTATCTCTGTTTTAACCTAATTTCCCTTTATATGAATGTTGTAACCAAAAACATAAGAAAAATGTCAAAATTAATAAGGGCTATAATTACTAAACTTTAATGAAATGTGTACAGATAAATCTTTCAGATTGGTAGAAAAATTCTAGTACATTCTAGTGTTCTATACTTCTATATAAGCATTACTTTTCTCTTTTTCTTATTTATAAGAAATTATTTCATACTTTCTAAGGGACCTGCAAGGCTTTTAATTTATGAAAAGATAATGATTGTATATAGAACAAATTTAAAAGTAATAGAATTAACGCTGCGTAGAATTAAAGATTGTATGATTTCTATACTGAGAATAATAACTATTGAATAAACAAAAGATTTGCAAATATATAAAGACATACTCCATGTATATAGTTTTAATGAATACATAAGTTATCAAATATGATTGAAATAAATAAAAAGCTTATACTATATAAAATATATATTCATTTTCATATTAAAACAAAAGATTGATTTAGTCAGTTAAAAAACATCAACATATAATATTGATTTAAATATTTAAATGCAAATTATCAAATTTTGCCTAGCTTTGAATATTGAATAAAATCATGGATATTAAATATTCTGTATGAAAGAATGAATTTTCTTCATAATTCATGAGGTCTAATATTAGTTTATGAAGGGTTAATTAAAGATGCTCGAACAATAATAAAGAGAAGTATTTTACAAGAGAGACTTCACTAATAATGTGTTATCAATAGGCACACTATATACGTACAATTATTATTAATTTTAGACTACATAAAAAATTTCCGGTTTAAGTGAAAGTATAGTTATTCAATAAGTTTGAAGCGATTAGTTTACAATATTTTAAAATATTGACTTAGAATATCAAAGTAATAAATATTATTAATATTTGTATTTAGTTCATTTTCATTATTTTTACTTTTGAATAACATAAAAAGTGTAGTGTACATATGTGTAATATTTAAAATGTTTTATTAAAAAAATTTAGCTTTGGATTTCAGTTTACTCCATGAGTTATATGTTACATCTATTTTAAAAACAGTCTGTATTTTAAGTGCACTAATAATTATTTTTGTTCATGTTCAAATTTAAAGAAAAACTTGACGTAAAATCTTAAAAATCTTGTAATACTTATATTGAAAGATTTCAGTAAAATGTTACTTTATCGTCTTTATGGAAACATCTGACATATCAGACATTCTGATTGATTAATCTCATAACTTCATATCTAACCTTATTGATAACCCCGAGTTAAGTTGCAGCAATTTATGTGCTGTAACATGATGATTTATTAATTATTGACATCAACTTATGGCTGTAAATCAGACATTTTGATTGATTAATCTCATAACTTGATGTCTAACCATATTAACAATTTATTTGCTGTAACTTTACTTTTTCTATTTGCAGTATTGTTTTATTACTTTTTTTCCTCGCTTCTATATTACAATTTGTAATAGGTTTATTAAAGATTAACCTTTTACTAATTCCTAATTTTCATAATAATATACATATTCTGATAGCATAGAGTATAATAAATTACATTGATGGAATTGGATACCTATTAACATATTTAATTTTGATTAAAAGAGTAATACTTGGAAATGTTTATTTTCTATTTAAATCTTTTTATGGTTTATTAAAAACAAAACAAAAAATATTATAACACTGCAGTTTATATACATATTTTTTGCTTTAAAATCACTTATATTTGACATATGGTTAATTTTTCAGTCCTATTTATAATCAGATTTGAAAAACATGGCATTACAATATTCTTTTTGAAAAGGTTGGCAGCCCTAATTAATCTATGTAAACTTTGAGGTATAAATTACAAAACAGTCTGTAATTTAATATCTAAAAAAATCACAACCTGATTCAATAATATTCTCATTGTATCTAAAAAAAAATATTTTTAACTCTATAGATTTCATTATACTACAATTTTAGCTATCCTATATAGCTAACTTTGGTACCTTTGACAAAATTCTATTTTTTAATGTTTTAATATTTTCCTACAAGTTATATAATTCATTATTTCTAATCTTGAAGAACATAAACTTATTTACATTTACTTCATATGTTTTGTAGATTTTATGTAGTTTTCATCATGAGCTTAACAAGAATTGAAAGAGACACTTTTGGGGATATTGAAGTACCATCAGATAAATTCTATGGAGCCCAAACTCAGCGATCTTTATTAAATTTTAATATTGCAAAGAAAAGAGATACAATGCCAGTAAGTAAATATATTGACAGACTATTTCACACATTTATTTCTCAATTTATTCGACAACAATTTCAGTTGTTTTCTAGCTCCAAATACCAATCATTTGTTCTATCCTTTATTAATTCAGATGTCAATAATCCATGCCTTGGCTATAGTCAAAAGTGCAGCAGCTGCTGAGAATGCATCAAATGGTAAACTAGATTCTTATCTGGCAGATGCTATTATTAAAGTGGTGGAGTCAATTTGTAAAGGAGAGTTGGACAATCATTTTCCTCTGGTGGTATGGCAGACTGGCTCCGGTACTCAGACAAATATGAATGTAAATGAGGTCATTGCTAATTATGCAAATCAACGGTTGGGTCATCCACTTGGCAGTAATAAGCCAATTCATCCTAATGATCATGTCAATATGGGCCAGGTGAGAATAAACATTCATAAAACTTAGAAAAATGGATTTTTTTGCATTTTAATTAAGTGGCATATATACATGTACAATAATGACATATTTATAATCACAGATATTGTTTTTCTTGTTACCTGTTAAAAGAATGGGCAGCATTCTATTATCTATGACTTAACATGTATATATGTATGACTTAATAATGTATAAATATTATATCATCATATCTATCTTTAGTTGTGATTAACTTACCATGTGTATTAAATTATGTTATGCAGTTCTAGTCATCTTAGCTACACTATTCTGTTATCTGGATCATTGCAGCACAATTTATGATTAATAAAAACAAGCTGATTCTCGGGGTCAAAGAGACATATTGATATTACCTTTATATAACTCAACCGATGTTAATATTGATAATCTCAATTGATGAAATTTTCCAAGTGTCTCTTATGCTAGGTTGAAACCGACAATATTATTCACAAATGACAGTCTCCAATATCTATGCATCTAAAATTCGTTTTTATAAATATTTATCAGTTTTTTTAAAATTTAAATTTCAGAGCAGCAATGACATATTCCCAACTGCGGTCCACATTTCTGTAGCACTGGCTTTGCACAGAAAGTTGATCCCTGCTCTGAAGAAGTTCATTGATTCTATTGAGAAGAAATGTGAAGAATTTGAACATATTGTTAAAATAGGTCGTACCCATATGCAGGTAATCTCTTACTCTCAAGCCAGTAACTATTGACCATAGAGATGTAATCCAGTTATTATGAGTGAATATAGAGTGGCAGCGTGAATGTGATTGTGGAGACAAATTGAAAATCAAATTCTGCAGGCAAATCATCAACGAATACTCAGCTGTGATTCGCTAAGAAGTAATGCCTGACTTCTTCTAATCACGAATGAAACTCGAGATTCAGCTCGTCTGCCTGCAGCTGCCATGTTTCTAATTGTCCCCTCAATGAGAATGAGATGAGCACTCTATAGATCATCTTGTATTCATTACATCTCTATGCTATTGACTGATTAACTCGAACCTAAATATTAATGGATTTTATGTGTAAGCGTTACTTTCACCGCTAATAACATTGTCCACTCTTTTCAGGATGCTGTACCGCTCACATTTGGACAGGAATTCAGTGCTTATCTCGTCCAGATGAGGAAAGCATTGGAGCGAATAAAGAGTAGAATGCCAGACGTTTGTGAATTGGCGATTGGGGGCACTGCTGTTGGTACTGGTCTCAATTCTATGCGAGGATTTGATAAAGCCATCTGTGACCGGGTCACCAGAATGCTTGCCACCAGCACAGATTTAGAAAGTGGGCAAATGTCAAATGGAAATCAAAAGGTAAGTTGAAATGAATTAATAATCTGTCTGAATTAATTGTAATATTATAAATTTTATAGTTGATGTTTTTAGGTGAAGTCATGTACTGCTCCAGTATTTCATCCGGCTGAGAATAAATTTGAGGCTTTATCTGCGAATGATGCCATAGTTGATCTCAGTGGGGCATTAAACACTCTAGCTTGCAGTTTAATGAAAATCGCCAATGATATCCGGCTGTTGGGTTCCGGTCCTAGATGTGGCCTTGGAGAGCTTTTGCTACCGGAAAATGAGCCCGGTTCGAGTATTATGCCAGGTATAAGAATATTTATTGGATGGCAGGACAATTTTTATTGTGATTCATTGTTGGGATATCATCGGCCGGTTCTAACTCTGTCTGTCTCTACCAAACAGTCTCTATTTTTAGGTAAAGTGAACCCGACACAGTGTGAGTCACTAAGTATGGTGTGCTGCCAAGTAATGGGCAATCACGTGGCAGTATCGGTGGGTGGCAGCAGTGGACATCTGCAGCTGAATGTCTACCGACCCATGATCGCGAACAATGTTCTCCATTCCATTGACCTCTTGTCAGATTCCATTCGCTGCTTTGTTGATCGCTGTTTTGATGGTCTCAAAATTAACCACACTAAAGTGAAAGAATATATCGATCGTTGTTTAATGCTGGTTACTGCTTTAGCGCCTAAAATAGGCTATGAGAGAGCGGCTGAAGTCGCTAAATATGCCGACGGAAATAATCTGACACTGAGAGAAGCTGTAGTGAATTTGAAAATTTTAACCGCTCCCGAGTTTGACAAGGTTGTTCGGGCTGATAAAATGCTAGGACCTAAATAAGCCGTATATTTGCCAAAAGTGATTTATATTTTCATTATTTATAAGTGAAATGTAACTCTATATTAAAATTAATCTGTATAAAATAATTGATCAACTACACTATGTTTCTTATCAAATGCCTGCTAGGTTTAATAGAATGAACCACTTATTAAGATAAAGTGTACATAGGTTATTCGTATCTTCTTGATTTTGATATTTCAAGGGTTTGTGCTCTTGATATCAATCGCATTTCATCTATTGAGAGATATAATTCTTTATGATTCAATTCATGCAATAGTCTTCTCTAATATTGTTTGCCCTGTGCATAATATTTACTTTTTATATATGTAGTAGGTATTAGCTTGTAATGTAAACCAAAATACACCATTTGTGTAGGGTATTTGGTTTATAAATGCTGTATTGTGATTTTTGTAGAATAAATTTTTTAATTTCTGAAACAAATAATTTTCCAAATCAATTGCAGAAAATTAATCACATCTAATTAGTAGGGTTCTGCCAAGGTATTAGAACAACCATTTAAGACTGCTAATTGGTTCAGGGACGATATGCATATGATGCATCAATTTACTTATGTTATAGAAATAATAACAAAAGTATTATTACTTAACTAAGAATACAAAAGCTTGAAATATAATATGAGAATTCGTTCGTTTTCACTATTTCACTACATACAAACTTCAGATTTTCAAGCTTAATCAATGTATGAGACTTAAAAAACTCTACCTTTGTGTGTAAGAGCAAGTCGTTCTTTAATTTATCAATAGGACTGTTAAGTGACCCTCTAATTCTATGGAAAATGACTTCCCTTGGATACGAAGAGCATACAGAGAT
>JAYMFX010059115.1:0-14205 GCA_036784945.1 Monocelis spectator
TTTCGACGAAAACCAAGATGGGGACACTGTCACATGCTTCCCAGGAAGCTGTCTCCCATCTTAGGTGGAGTCAAGAGGAGCTCCCCTTGCGCGATACCTGTCACATGCCTGAGGGATATATTTCACAATAACCAAGGTTACATATCTTACGCAAGATATATTATACAATAACCATGGTTACATATCACTCCGACGTACCACACAAGTCCCTCAATCCTCTGACTCCCGAAGGGTTGCACTCTCTGACCGACTGGGCTGCTCTATCACATGCCTCAAAAATCAGCCAGTCGACGAACCGGCTCTGTCACATGATCCCTGCTGCAGCAGCGCCATGAGGGTGATGCTAGTCCCTGTCACATACCATATTATAGCGGGACCGCGAAGAAGGTGAGCTCTGTCACATGTCCAAAGACAGCTCGCCCCACCTCGCGGTCCCCTGTCACATGCTATAATAGGTGGATAGCATCATCCTCGTCGACTCCAGTTGCTGCTACCTGAGTACCCCTTCCTGTCACATAGTTACCAATCCGCTCTATCACATGCCGGGAGAGTCAGCGTTGTAAGGCGCTCTGTCACATGACTCAACCAACAGCGGTTTGGTATCTGAGGGGGTACTTTATATAGCACGACGACCGGTTCTACGTGACCACTCGCGAGCAATCACCATAGAACCGGTCAGTGACCTCACGGTCAACAACAGGATATCAGACACAGAGAGACCGAGTTCCCGTAGGTCCTCGAAACTTGTAATCAAATCCTCGGGCTTACGCCCTCGGCTTATAATAAGAACATTGCAAGAAAAACCTCGGGCTACGCCCTCGGGAAAATAGACATATGTAGATGAGGAAATTCTCTGATCAGATTTACTCAGATATCTATCGGATAATTAAGACATCCATGAGATATTTCCATAGAATTTGCCCCGGAATTTCCAGCGTATTGTAAACTCGTGCTTCGCACTCGTATAACAGCTAGCTGCTGAGCTATGAACCAAATCTCGGATGCTTCGCATCCTCGAAATTTTATATCTATGACCCATACATTAAACGAAATGAACTTACTGCGATAAATAGTTCTATGTCCTATTTAATGTGATATAAATTCATAGAGATGTAATGAATACAAAGTTATCTATAGAATGCTGATCTGATTCTTATTGAGGGGACAATTAGAAATAAGGCAGGTGCAGGCAGGTGAGTTTCATTCGTGATTAGAAGTCAGTCATTACTTCTTAGCCAATCACAGGTGAGTAGCTATTCGTCGATTTGGCTGCAGAATTAGATTTTCAATTTGTTTCCACAATCTTATTTAGACTGCCACTCTATATTCACATAATAAATGGATTACATCTCTATGGGTATATTCTTAGATTATACATACTTTTAAATACACTAATATATTCCAAGGGTATATTCAATTGCAATCACTTGATATAATAACTCTTTTAATGAGTTTTATTTACTAATTTTACCGCGATATTGTTAAATATTTTTTTAGTTTAGCAATTCAAATACGATGTGAGTATTTAATATATTTAATATGATATTATGGAAGAATTTATACATAAAAATTGTTTGATTAGAGAGAATTTCGCATAGTTTAGAAAGTAAATGATCATGATGCAACTATGGGGATCAAATTTGTGTTATATACCTACTAAGTGGTAAATGAGATTGTTTTGCAAAAGAGATTAGTTTCTTTCTTCAAAAGATTTATTCCAAGCATTTGTAGAGCAGAATCAACTTACGATGACAAATACAGAATGTGTACAAATGAAATGCAATTTTTCGATTTTACCAAAATTTATTAATTACTCTTCCTGATACCCTGCCTGTGGTATTATACCTAAACAAAGGGAAGGTAATACTCTCATTGCTATTCAATTTGATATTCCATAAATGGATGGAGCATGAAATTACATGTTTTATAGAAGAGATTGTACAACTTTCTGGATAAGTCATAATAAATCATTTCCTAGCTTCTTTATAGAATTATCGTCCTCACTTCATTTGGACTATAATTATTGCTATTCATATCATTGCTCTGAATAACTGTATATTATTATTATTATTATTATTAGATAACTCGTGTTGGCTGTTTTCATTAAAAAATATTAATACTTTTGTACTAATATACCTATCCTATGTATTGAAATAGTTTTCTTTTGTTTTTATGCATTAGTAATTATTACTTATTTCGCAGACCAAAATATAATGGATATCAACACTGTGACTACGACAACTAATTTGTAGTCAATAAATACTAATTATATTGAAGCTGATCATAATGTGAACAAAAATCTAAGTATAACATCACAACTAAACTATTTATAATATTGGCTTAATAATATAGTATGCCTAAATATGAGTGTTTTTTTAAATTCACTAATGTTGAAGGACAAGTAGGTTAATTATATATAATCAACCTAATTGATAATGATAATGAAAGAATTAATATTACCCTTGTTATTATTATTATTGTTCTAATAAAACTTCTAAATTATACTAACATAAGAGTTAAAATTAGCATGATCAAAATATGTATCATAACTTAAACTAATTAGCATTTTTTTTTATAACAAATCAAAAAGATCCTCAGTTATTATCATTACAAAATTATAGTTATTTCATATTAACATCTAAAGAAATATACAGTGTTTTTTGTGTCACATGTCATGTAAAAGTTTTCTGGATGATAGTGGTATAAACCACAATTATCCATAAAACTTTTACTAAATAGCAACCTGAAAAATTCAATATCCCACATTTTTACATATTGTGTTTATGCTATAAATGTAAATATAGATACACATAGTTATGTTGCTATTAACATCATTAGAAAAAACATTTATTAATTAGATAGAGCTAAAATTATTTCATAGTTAAAAAAAATTATTATTTTTATGAATTTAATAATTAGTTATAAAATTTAAAAAATTCTTTTTTATATAGTAAATTATCTAAGTCTCCAACTCAAAAAGAACTGAAATAAAATCAGTTAAGGCTTTTATACTTTAAGAAAAATAATAAATCTTTGTATGAATTATTTATTTATTTATATATATTATCTTTATTTAATTCCTTATCTCAAATTTATAAAATAGTAATTGTTTGAATTCTATTTGAATTAACCTTCAGACTATTATGTATCTGGAATATTACATATTACAAAATTAAGTTGTATATATTCTTCCTTTTTTATAGGGAAGCTAGGAACCCAATGAAACAAATTTTTTAATTATACTGTTATATTTAAGCAATCTGTTTCATTGACTTTTCAAACTTGAAGTTATCTGATTAAATTAAGTCTGCTTCAAATTAATCAATGATTGTATTCATTTAATGATACATTTACTTAATTTAAATATTTTCTTTTTCAGAGTAGGTAATCATGACTATAATTACTAAATTAATTATTTCATAAAGTTAACTATTTTATAAAAAAAACATTTGTTAGCTCAAACAAAGATTTTTAATTTTTCTTAATTATACTATAACTGATTGTATTTCAGTTCTTTTTTTGGATTGAGCTAACTCTCTCTCTCTCTCTTAAATCTTAAAATATAGTATATGAATTAATGTACTAATAATAATATATTATATATAAAATTGTATAGAATTTCATGTAAAACAATTATCAGCATATTTTAAATAATGTTTAATAACTCTTATGATCAGTTTGGATGTTTGACCAGACATGCAAATGAATAAAATATTTGAAATACTCATAAAATGAGATAAACACTTCCCATTTCAACCGAACATTAAAATGAATTACACATTTTTGATTCCTGTCGCCATTATAAAATTTTATGAAAATCGATAAAAGTTAAAATGGCATTATTGTTTCTACCTACAGATGACTGAAGAAGGATGACGAAAAAATGCGATTTTTGCCTGACTATTTTTCGTTATGTATATAGTTACTTGATCTTAATGAAACTTTGTCCACCTCGTAGTTTTGGACAAGAATTTCAAATCATTTCGTTTAGAAGATCTCTAAAGAGATCCCCTCTTAAAGAAGGAGTCTTTTTCAAGAGACACAAGGCCAGGCAAAAATCGCATTTTTTTTTGATTCTTCAGCCATCTATCAGATAATGTCCGCTTATCCTTAATCGATTTTAATGAAATTTTATGCCTAGGGGTAACAATCATGATTAGAAATAAAACTCCATTGTCCATTTAATGTCCGGTTGTTAGGAAATTCTTTACTGCCCAAGAATGCCTTTTTAAGTTCATTTAGCAGCTCGTTGACTATTTTAGTGTCCGGTTGCTATGGCGATCAATATTGCCTAGTAACCGATCGAAATTTTACCTTTTCCGCCAAATATTTTGCATGAAACATTTTAAATTGGCCCGAAAATACATTTCTTTATGTAATCAATGTCACATATTTGTTCAGTGTCCGGTTACCGTGAACCCATAAATATAAAACAATAACCGAAAAAATTCCAATCGAAATAGAAAAATCTATTATTTTATCTAAGTTTGACAAAATGTATCTCTTGTAGATATATTATTTTCATATGAGGATTTCAAATATTTTATCCATTTGGATGCCGGTTATCCACAAAGATGCTCCGAAATGTACTTATTTCTATTCTATTCTATACTGAAGCATTTTTTACATTTTGTATATCGTTCTGTTTATTTTCAGATATGTTTATAATCTTCTTGAAGCAATTAGGTCTACTCATTTGGAAAAATGTTTTACCATGGAAGAGAATATGGTGGAAGAAGTTAATTTATATATGTATGCTATATATTCTAAGTTTTTTTTTGATGTGGAGTAATCAGAAATCTGAAAATTCAATAAATACCTTTGATGATGAAATTATACGCACCCAAGAAATACGATTAGAGTTTCAAGTTTATGAATGGCATGTTTGGGCAAATAATTTGAATTTTGAAAAATTTTTAAAAGGTAGGTAGATATGATGTCGCTTAAATTACATTTAACTTTTAGAATATAGTTGGAAGAAATTTAATACCAATTGATTAGCTTTCTCACCTTTGTCTTACCTCTCAGGCGCGCAGATAGGAATTTTCAAACAGGGTTTCTAAATTTCCGAAAAGGGCGCCAATTGCAAGCATAGAAATCTCATTTTTCTAAAAATAGCATATACGATGCGAGCAATTTTTTTAACAAAATGAAAAAAGTCGCCGGCTGTAGGAAAGGGACCTTGGAAACCCGAATTGCTTAATTGCATTGCTCAGCCTTATAAAGGATTTCAAACTGAGCTAACAGAATTCAGAAGACGGTCTTAAGATTCTCGAGATTATTTCAACCGGTGTTTTGTAACAATTTCCTGCTAAGTTCGTCTTTTATGTGATTTTTTCTATTCCTGAGCTCAGAAATTAACAAATCTAAAATTAATTAAAAAAATTAGATTAATATAAATAAAGTTGAACTTTTACAGTCTTTCTTCATGCACTTAAAATGTAAATCGAGATGGTGATATACTATGTTAATGATACAAAAGAGAAAATCCTTTTTAGTTTATTAATTCATTGTTTACTAAATCCTTTTTAATTTAATTTATTCATTTTTATGCTTATAGGAGCTTTAAATGCAAAAGTTGTATTCTACAAATCGAAAGAGGAAATGTATAGTAAACTGAAAACAAGTAATATCAATATCTTAACGGTTTAATTTTATTTTCAACCTTGTTATACTAACTATATTAATTCTAAAATCATTAATGAATGGTATGTATGATATTTTCTGAAATCAAATTGTTATTTATACAATAATTCCTTTATCTCTATAAATTTAATTTTATAGTTATAGTTGTTAATTTGAATTTTAGGAGACGATGGAGGTCAGGTAGAAAAGATTGGATTAGAGGTCATTGATTGGAACGATTCCATTCTAGTTAAAGGTGCTGCGGCTGAAATATCTTTCAAGATTATCCATCCAACCAAGAATCCCATAGATATTAATAAAATTTATAGATTAGATCTTTACAAGGAAGTGGATACTCTTTTGATGGATGAGATTCCGTCCTCAATCCTTTACAGGCTAAATTCATTAATTGTTTCTACATCCTCTCAGAACCAATCCAAACTGCCTAAATTCATAAATTACATGCCAACCATTCATTCTGCTGCGCATGATGGAATACTTGGCACCGGAGATATCCTGCTGATTTATCTATTTAAAATTTCCATTGTCTTTACATGCCTTCTGGTTTTTTTGACACATTTGAAAACTACAGTTCATGAAAAGGAATCAAGAATAAAGGTATCTTTCAGTTATATTTGATTAATTATGATTGAATATAAGGTCTCTGCGTACAGAGCTGTAATACAATATTTCACTCCCGAGAGTGCATAGACGGGATTCGAACTCTCAACCACTGGATTGTTAACAACTGACTCTCGGGAGTGAAATATTGTATAGCGCTGCATAGAGATTAATTATGATACCTTGTTATTATATTGAATAGGACTTCATACCATTGCAGTCCTCAGTGGGTAAACTTTTCATTAAAAAGTTATTAAAATCGTTCAATCCTTGGGATAGCTTTATTTTATAGCTTCATGTTGTTTTAGGATAGTCTGAGAATCATGGGAATGCTGCCAGGAACGAATATTTTGAGTCATCTTATCGTTCATTTGATAGAATCCTCCATTGGTATTTTTTTCAGTGTCCTATTTTTAAAAATTGATTCTGGTAATTTTAAAGGAGTTATAAAGCTTTCTAGTGGTGGTCTTTTTTATTGCGTTTACTGCTACTTACTTCTCTACAGCTTACTATTTGCGTCAGTAATCGCCGCCTTGTTTCAATCAAGTGAGTATCAGTCATTTTTAATTATATTGAGTCAAGCAGGGGCTTATGAGACAGGGATCTTTCACTTAACCTAACCCATGGAGTAATGATAATACCAAGAGAGTTCACTCTCTAAAATACAGAAACGCATATCGCTGCGGTTTTGTCCAACCAACGCGCACAATTTCCTATCTCCGCCATTATAAAAGTATCAATTACAAATTGACGTCACTCCTGAACGCCTTGTCTGATTTTAATACTTCTTATATCTTTAGAAAGTGCTCTTTTGGTATTTTCTTACAGGGGAAGAATTATTAAAATCAGATTAGGCGTTCAGGAGTAACGTCAATTTGTAATTAATGGTTTTATAATGGCAGAGATAGGAAATTAAGCGCGTTGGTTGGACAAAAGCAGCGATATGCGTTTCTGTATTTTATAGAGTGAACTCTCTTGGTATTATGCATTACTCTATGACCTAACCTATGGGTTATGGTTAGGATGAACTATAGAGATGTAATACCTATAGAGTGGCAGTCTAAATGAGATTGTGGAGACAAATTGAAAATCAAATTCTGCAGGCAAATCATCAACGAATACTCAACTGTGATTCGTTAAGAAGTAATGGCTGACTTCTAATCACGAATGAAACTCGTGATTCAGCTTGCTTGCCTGCAGCTGCCATGTTTCTAATTGTCCCATCAATGAAAATCAGATCAGCACTCTATAGATCACCTTGTATTATTACATCTGATTATTACATCACCATTACTGATTATCGTAAACCGTAACCTTTTAAATCTGATTACGTAATACAATGGTTACGTGAACAGAGATTATAGATAAATCGATTAGGGATTAAGGCATAAAGGGTATATATACATAATTATGAACTTATAAAGTATTTATAAGTTCATAATTTTCTTATAAATCCCAACCTTGCAAACTATATTTAGTTTTAGATTACTAAACCCTTTAGATATCTTTAATCAGGGATTGTTTTTAAATGATAGTCACAGACAAAATTAATAGCACTGTTTTTTGACCATATGAATTCTTTCTTAGATATGTTACAGAAAAGTATTTAAATTAATCTAAACTTTCTAGATTATACAAAAGCATTAATCTTTAATTAAGCTCTTTAAATTGATCATTAATTTTTATTAAAGTTATCTTTCTTGATATATTGTTGAATAATATGTGATTTTATTTTAGATTTGAAAGCACTTGGATGTGGTGCTTTCATATTCTTAATAGGCATTATACTCAAAACTATAATTATAAGTTATGCACCGGGGTATATATTGTTTGGCTGTCTATTTCCTGGGTGTGTGATTGCTTTGTTCCCGGATTTTGTAAGAAAATTGGAATATTTAGGTGAAAATGATTGAATTTTCATTAAATTTTATAAATCAGTCTAGATACATAATATCAAAATATTTTTCTATTTAGAGTTCTCCAATTAACTAAAAGATTAAGTAACTTATGAAGTGATCATATGATAACACTTTATATATTATAGAATTAAAAATATTTGAGGGAGAATTTCCAATATTATTTTCCCTATTTAGAATATTTCATTAAATTCAAATATATACAATAAACCTTCATCTTCCTTCAAACTTGTTGACTTAACATTCTATCAATTAAAAATTTAATTATTTTTCTGTAATTATAGAGTGAATATGTTATTCCTTTGTAATATTTAAATTATATTTTAAATAAACATTCTTGCTCGTTTTAATGAAGCTTTGCATAAAATAATAATCAAATATTTTTGAAACTGACTATGTTCTTCTTTTACCTTTTTAGGTTATGGATTAACTTTGAAACACTTTAATACGCGTATTTATGATGTTTATTACGAGCCCACATTGCCTAGCATGTTCCATATTCTGCTAATGAGTTTTGTAAATATTGTCATATTTTTGATTGTAATCGTATATGACGAATTTGACTTACGTGAAGTTTTCAGCAGAAAACTATTGTTATGGAGGAATAAGAAAGTGATACTTTTATGATATTTTTTGTAATTTTATGTTTTAAATTTTACAGATTTTTTGAACAGTAAATCTGTAAATATAGATATATATAATATATTATAAATCAGTTTTTTGAAATGTTAATAATTACAGAAATTGAATTCGTCAAATGAATTAGAATCGAAACATATTCAGAAAAAATATTTTGAACCAGAACCTACTGGTCTTGCATGTGGAATCGAAATAAAACATCTCAGCAAGGTATGACATAGTAAATTACGTATCTATGTAATCAAAAAAATATTTAATATCAGAACTATTCATTGAATTTGTTTGTATGTTTTCTTAATAGAAATTCGATGATAAATTCGTAGTTGAAGACATTTCATTGAATATCTATGAAGGTCAAATCACTGTGTTATTGGGTCATAATGGAGCAGGGAAATCCACAACAATGTCAATGATCACGGGTAAGCTGTTTCATGATATAAAGAAACTATTTTATTTCCCATGAGTCATGACCCATTGAAATTTTACGAGGGTTCACTGCTGATTATCTCAAATGTTTACGACAGATTCAATTAAAAACACATACTGGCCACCATTTGTGAACGTTTAGCTATCAGAGCTGATAGCTGAACGGCACACTACTCTGTTGTAAAAATTGAGAGATTTATGTACGCCTGCCGCAGACTTTTTCTGCCTTGCTCCTATCTGACAGGTCTACTATATGGCGTTGATTGAGATATTGAACAATCTTAAACAAATAAAAACAACTTCTAGTAAAAATATACCTACTACATTAACATATATGTATAAAATAAGCATTACGTATAAATACTGATTATTATCATTTTGATAATTATATATGTAGGTTTGTTATCGCCTACTAATGGAACAGCTTTACTGAACGGTAAAGATATCATTACACAACAAGATGATGCCAGAGCAAGTTTAGGCTTGTGTCCCCAACATGACGTTCTGTTTGAATTTCTTACTGTGGAAGAACATCTGATACTGGCAGCTAAAGTATGTAGTTATTTTTGTAAAATGATTTTATTAAAAATGTCAGAAATTGAAATGTTTTATTGAAAGTGCTGATTATAGACCTTTATATATAGTTCATTTATTTAATAAATAACTATAATTAAATTATAGTAAGGCAAATTAATTTGTAAGTTAATTAAATTGTTTTAAATTATAGAAACTCATATACTACTTATTATTGTCTATTTTCCTATTACTGAGTTCTTTCACTAGCTCTCTTTTTATTTTGATCATGAGTGCATTTGTCATAGCTTCTTTTTGACCCTCTCTTCATCATTGTAGATTAAAAATTTCCCACCAGAAAAAATCGCTACTGAATTAAAAGAAATAATGACTGCTGTTAATTTGGTGGAAAAAAAGGAAAAATTAGCCAATGAATTATCTGGGGGTATGAAGAGACGATTGTCTCTAGCCATGGCTTTAATAGGAGAATCTAAGGTAACTAATGTTTTGATTCATTCTCATTAAAATTCCTCATAAATGAGTATTATAAAAGATTTAATATATTTAGGTCAGTTCCGTCAGTTATTTTATATAGTTTGTCCCAATTTGTTTAGATCGTTGTTCTGGATGAACCAAGTTCTGGATTAGATCCGGATTCGAGGCGTGAAATTTGGCATTTGCTTCAATCTATACGAAATAACCGCACCGTTTTAATGACCACTCACTTCATGGATGAAGCAGACGCTTTGGGTGATAGAATAGCGATCATGTCCCGTGGAGTTATTCAATGTTGTGGAACGCCCTTATTTTTGAAATCAACATATGGTTAATTTTTACATGTTTCTTTTAAAATGAATTATCGAATATATTTATTATACTATTTAACTTTGCACTGAAAGATTTAATATTCCTATAAAATACTTGCGACCATAGAGTAATAATACCAAGAGAGTTCACTCTCTAAAATACAGAATCGCATATCGCTGCGGTTTTGACCCACCAACGCGCACAATTTCCTATCTCGGCCATTACAAAAGCATCAATTACAAATTGACGTCAATCCTGAACGCCTAGTCTCATTTTAATAATTCTTATATCTTTAGAAAGTGCCCTTTTGGTATTTTCTTACAGGGAATGAATTATTAAAATCAGACTAGGCGTTCAGGGGTGACGTCAATTTGTAATTGATGATTTTATAATGGCGGAGATAGGAAATTGTGCGCGTTGGTGGGTCAAAACCGCAGCGATATGCGATTCTGTATTTTAGAGAGTGAACTCTCTTGGTATTAATACTCTATGCTTTATTATCAAAGCTGGAATCCATCATCCATCGATATTTCCCGATGTCGACAAAAGATTTGAAATTGATTAATGAAAGGAATATGAAGTAATTCTTTAGTTGAGATCTTGTCAACTGTCAATTTTATAGTTTTAATGATCTCTAAAAGCTTTATTCTACTGGATGATTTAAAATGCTTCACAAAGTTATGTCATATTAATGTAAATGGTTTATAATCTTGTCATTTATAATTGTAAATTTGTCAATATACACTTTGCAAATTTGCATAAGTAAATAAGTACAATAATAATAATTCAATTACCTATACATATCTGTACTAATGCATTTTCAAATCAAAACAATATACATATAATAGGTAGTTTGACCAAAACTTCAATATTAAAAGATGTTAAAATTTTAGGTGCTGGCTATCATTTGAATATTTTGAAAGAGAATGCGAATTGTAATCCGGAAAGTGTGTTAAAAAGCATCAAGAATCACTTTTCAGGTGCTTTCATTGAAAATAATTCGAAAGATTCATTTCAAATTCTGATACCGTTGAGTAGTAAAGAAACATCTAATGGAAACATTCTATCATTATTATTCAAGAATTTAGAACAGGATAAGTCATCATTAGGCATTCGTGACTATGGTCTATCTGTCACCACAATGGAAGAAGTATTTTTGAAGTAAGTGAAGTATAGCAGTGAGATTTCGTTTATTTGTTTAGTGAATTTTATTTCTATGTAGATCTATGTACGTATAGTGAAGGAATTTAGTTCTGAAGAACTTCTATAAAATTTACAATAAACTATAAAAAAAACAACTATTATTCTATATATACTTACGTACGCAGTAATTAAAATCATAATGCTCGATTAACCGCCATATCTTTCTAGGCTGTAGATTTGAATTAAATTATATCAGTGTAAACTAACAAAAAAAATTAGTAGGTAATTATAAAATGATATGACACTACTATTGACAAAAGTACATTTTAGAGAGAATTTTGATATTATTTGTAAGAAAATAATTCATAGAAAAAAGATTTATAAGGATTTGGTTGTGTTCAGGGTGGGTAGCATGGAAAACGCAGAAGGCAATGATTCAAAAGAGAACCTTGACGATTCCAATTCAAAAGAAAGTGAGCATTTCTACATTTTCTACTAATTTATTCAATTATGATGATTTATTCAATTCTACAAGTTATTACGAGAATGATGATATATTCATTAACAGCTTGTAAAATAATTGCTTAACTTTCAGTTTTAGAAAATATTACCAGAGTGGCTATACCGACGCTCTACCAAATGATCGCTCTATGGATTAAACGATTGCACCATTTCTCTAGGAAACCTTCTTTACTCATTTTGCAATTCATTCTACCCAGTCTGCTAATATTCGTGTGTTTAATAAGTATGTCGTCAAATAGCAGCGATACTGGCAATTATAGGGAGTTGACATTCGATGATTTTAAGGGTAGTAAAGTTCTCTATGGTGGGGATAAAACTAATCCAATTCTTGAAGCATTCATCGATCGTTATACGGCTGATACTTTAGAGGAAATTTCTAATTTTCCAACGCGTAAATATGCAAAAAAAGGTAAGTAGCTAATGTAGATATTTTTAATCATATCATACTCATTTTTGTACCAAGAAACTATATAACTAGACACTAATGGATTAATTATATAAATTCCAAGAAATAAAGTATTTCCCCTAGCGTTCGACTTGAGAGACAACCAACCACAACCTTTAAATTCGCATATCTCCTTCTCCTTCTCCTCATTTATAAAACAATCTGCAGATATGCTGATTGCTTTATCATATTAAATATCATATTAATTAAATCAATGGTTTTGTTTTCATATTCTATAATATTCATTATAGACGATTACTCTATTGTAAATGGGAATGAAATGGAAAAAAGGAAGTTTTATATAGACTTGATAAAGTCGAAGGGTAAGTGTCATCATAAATGTAACACAAAATGATAATATGACCCAATATTAATTGTTTGTTTTCAATTGTTTTCCCACCTTCAATTAACTCTTACAAGGTCAGATTTTGTTTCTTATAGATTGGTTTACATTTTCTTACAGGGGTTGTGGAGTTCATACGAACATACAAAATCGGTTTCTTTAAGCAAGACTTAGATAATGACACCATCGTATGCTCATCCACTGTTTATTTTTCCTGTTCCGCAGCCATACAGGAAGTTACTCAGGTCTTAATAGGTCCAAAGCAAAGAATAAGGGTGTATTATAGTCAATTACTAAAACAAAATGTAAGCACAATTGATTTACCTATAGTTGATTTTAACTTAAGTTAAACAGTTTTGTACATAAAAATCCACGTTAGTTTTAAATAATTATTGTAGACTGGTTCAACAGACGCTATGGAATTTGATTTGTTCAGGTCGTTTATGATCATGCTTGGTGTCTTACTTTCACCCACTATGTTTGTTTACGTCGTTATATGGGAGAGAGAGTCAGGATCCAGACACTTGCAAATGATTACTGGCGCCAGCCGAGGTAACTCATCTTCATAATATGCATGCATACATGTAGTGTAGTGGGTATAACTTGATTATTTCCATCATGAAAGAATTGAGTTTCTTTATGCTACTTAACATTCATGTTCTCTTTTCACAAAGTTGTCATGCAGTTATTTTTCTCTTTATAGGTTCCTATTGGTTGAGCACACTATTTTGGGATTACATTCCATTTAGCTTTTGTGTCCTGATGGTTTATGTCATGCTGAAAACAATGAATGCAGGCTCTTTTTCAAACTATGCAGATGACATAGCTGGAAGCATTGCTTTAGGGGGATTTACATTTTTACCAATGATTTACTTAATTAGTAAACTCTTCAAATCTCCAATAAACGCATTGATTTGTATTTCTTTCATTTTTTTTCTTGGAAGTAAGCACAATTGTTTATTTATAAAAGAAATATTAGAGTATATCTGTATAACCCATAGAGATGTTATGAATACAAGGTGTGATCTATAGAGTGCTGATATGATTCTCATTGAGGGGACAATTAGAAACATGGCAGCTGTGGCCTGTTTCACAATAAAATTGGTAAATAGCAATTGGTAATTGGTAAAAAGTAAATAGCAATTAGTAATTGGTAAAAAGTAAATAGCAATTAGTAAACGCGTTCCACAACAAATTTGGTTCAC
>JAYMFX010059337.1:0-14197 GCA_036784945.1 Monocelis spectator
TACAGACGCTTCAGGATTGGCCACTCCCTAGAACTCATGCAACATAGAAAGAGAATCGGTATAGAAGAACAAGACCAGTGTAGGCGGTGCCAAAGCCAAACAGAGGACACGAAACACGTACTGCTGGATTGCCCGGCGACAGAACGCACAAGGAGAGCAAACAACATCCAAGCTATGAACGACCTCTGCAGCAACCCACTAGGCTGTTCGGAACTTTGGAGAAAGTTCAACAACCAATAGTCTCGGCAACAACAACAACAACAGAGAGATTCACTATTCATCTATTTACTCGATTTTCATTGGCTGAAAGCATATTGAACAGTCTATCACTCAGAAAGAGAGATTCACCATTCATCTATTTACTCGATTGTCATTGGTTGACTGCCTATTACACAGTCTATCACTCAGACAGAGAGATTCACCATTTATCTATTTACTCGATTTTCATTGGCTGACAGTCTATTACACAGTCTATCACTCAGACAGAGAGATTCACCATTCATCTATTTACTCGATTTTCATTGGCTGACAGCCTATTACACAGTCTATCACTAAGACAGAGAGATTCACCATTCATCTATTTACTCGATTTTCATTGGCTGACAGCCTATTACACAGTCTATCTATTACCGCAGTCTTGAATATTCAACTCACCGGATCGATCGATGAGAAAGACAAATTCCAATTTGGGATCAGCAGTCAGCAGTGATGAATCGATCTTCGGGAAGAAATTAATCATGAGAGCATCGTTATCAAACACGCTATCGCCAGTGGATTGGGCCAGCTCATAGACTACATGAGGTTCGTTATTCTCTTTGTAAATGAAATCAACAACCAAATCATGTAGGCTATCAAATTTTGAGGATAGTACCACCTGAAATTTACAAAGAAAACAGATAGCTAATACAAAATCATATTGAGGTAGATCTCTGCTTAGTATTATGAGTTATCTTTTATATACCTGAATCTGTTACAGTATTGGAATCATAGACTATAATGACATCTCTCAAAACTGTCTCTCTCTCTCTCTCCATAAATCAGAACACCCTCTCTTGACTCAAAACTGTCTCTCTCTCTCTCCATAAATCAGAACACCCTCTCTTGACTTAGAACTATCTCTCTCTCTCTCCATAAATCAGAACACCCTCTCTTGACTCAAAACTGTCTCTCTCTCTCTCCATAAATCAGAACACCCTCTCTTGACTCAAAACTGTCTCTCTCTCTCCATAAATCAGAAAACCCCCTCTCTTGACTTAGAACTATCTCTCTCTCTCTCCATAAATCAGAACACCCACCTTTGACTCAAAACTGTCTCTCTCTCTCTCCATACATCAGAACACCCTCTCTTGACTCAAAACTATCTCTCTCTGTCTCTCCATAAATCAGAACACCCAACTTTGACTCAAAACTATCTCTCTCTCTCTCCATAAATCAGAACACCCTCTCTTGACTCAAAACTCTCTCTCTCTCTCTCTCTCTCCATAAATCAGAACACCCTCCTTTGACTCTCTCTCTTTCCTTAACTCAAAACACCCTCTCTCTCTCTGTCGAGTTATGTAGAGAGAGACTATGACTCAGATTTATATCTCCAATCTTCTCAAATCGGAACACCCTTTTACCTTTTACTATGATATCTATCTTTATCTTTATCTAATCATTTAAATCATCAATTCTTATAATTGTTGACAAAATCCTATACTAACTAACAACACTTCTATTTTTATTAATTCAAGATATCAAGGATCCACAATCACATTTGAGATAAGATGATCACATTCGATGATCAATGTATCGATATATGTACATATATTTGAAGCATTCTGAACCGTGTACTAATATTCATATTTTTAAAACTAAATAAACATTGATAGATAGTTATAGAGTAAGAAAAAGAAATTTAATTCTTCAGAGTAATTATTCAAAACACGGATGTATCAACAGATAGACATATGCTGTAGGTACCCGTATATGTACTACTTGCTAAATACTTCCAATAGACTCAATTTGAATGAACTTTAGTTCTATACTAGTAATCTTTATAGCTAAAATAACAACATTAGATAATTTGATGATTACGTCATCTTTGGAGTGTTCAGAAAATAGGACTAAATTTTGACTCTCACATTGAATGCAATTGTAAAGGAATGTCTTTACTGATAAGTTTACGTCAAGACAATTGAATTTCATTTGCAGGTAGAGAGATCACTCACTAATTATCGATCGTTATGATGAGAATGCAATGCTGGCTGAAATCAATACTTACAATATGCCAATCAACCAATGAAAGCAGAAATATCGACTCTGCATAATTTTGTGCCTACCACGAGAGCGAAACAAAGAAAGAGAAATTACCTACCTAATGGCAGCTTCCATTTTCATTCTAAGAAAAGGAAAAGGCCACCCTGTTTGTTTCTCTTTCCTTGTACTCTAATCGCATGTCCTTTAACTTACATCGGCCGAAGTCTTCTCCTGATTATTGTAAGTGACGCTGAATTCATCTTTCAGTGAAGAAACGTTCTCCAAAGCTTTTGTCCCCTGCACGTGAACGATGAAATTGAACTCATAGGGTTTACTGGAAATGGCGTGGTTCACTTCCCGATCCCAATAGTTCCGCTTATTTTCTTCACCTACATAGAAAAAACACAATTAAAAAATGGACGGATCTGTAGTTAAGCAATCTGACAATATCAAAGAGACTCCCAACAAAATAAGGTAATCATACTGGGTGGGTCATATCTCGGGTTGAGTACAGAGGGCAGAGCTAAGCGCACCCCGTTTGAATCGGCATTGATTTGTGATTCGTTGTCATCCAGCATTGACAAAGACTCCAATTTGGTGATATATTTCATAATGATTACAACTTCAGATTTGGGATGGATATTGCCCAGAGCACAGCGGAATGTGTCTCCCGCGCGGTCGTCTTCCTCCAATAGAAAGGCAGTATGTCCCTGTTCAACCGCTCGGTCATAGGTCTCACGAGCCTGCAGTTCAAATGATAGAAAATGGATTGAGAGGATAGTTTTAAGACGAGTATTTAATGGCACGAGAGAACCAATGGATTGAGGATAGTTTTGGGACGAGTATTTAATGGCACGAGAGAGCCAATGAATTGAGAGGATAGTTTTGGGACGAGAGAGCCAATGGATTGAGGATAGTTTTGAGACGAGTATTTAATGGCACGAGAGAACCAATGGATTGAGGATAGTTTTGAGACGAGTATTTAATGGCACGAGAGAGCCAATGAATTGAGAGGATAGTTTTGGGTCGAGAATTTAATGGCACGAGAGAGCCAATAGATTGAGAGGATAGTTTTGGGACGAGAGAGCCAATGGATTGAGAGGATAGTTTTGGGACGAGTATTTAATGGCACGAGAGAGTCAATGGAGTGAGGATAGTTTTGGGACGAGAGAGCCAATGGATTGAGGATATTATGCCGAGAATATTGTAAAGGTACAAGTTGGCTTCGACACGAACCTTTTTTGGATTCGATCGATCCTCGAAATTTTAAATATGATTTTGCTTATTATGTTAACGTATACTTTTAGATATTGATTCTGTTTTATGTATATTATAGAATTTGTGATTTGCTCATTGAATTATACTGAACCGATCATCAATGTGGAACAACAAAAGAAGATCTTAGTCCTCTCTTCAATCCTTCATGTTTATGTCTTTCTAAGTATTCTTTATTTTTATAAATCTTGCTACCAACTTGATTTTGAGTTGTGGTGATAAATATATATACTTATTTATTATAGCTCTTTTCATAGAGAGGATGTATAAAATATATCTTATTGTGTATATTCAAGAAGTATATTCAAAATATTAACAATGTCTTCTAGCTGATCATACAATTATTATCTTTTATGGATGCTGGTTTATCTTCAAACAAACTATCATTCTTAAGCGTGTGAGTCCTTTTGAAGGAATGTATCAGAGACTATTATAATGACTATTTTTAGTAAACATTACACAGTCAGCTAGCTGACAGTCTATAATTGGTGATATAAATCACATTGATGATTGATGATAGATAAATTGTCATAAATAATTGATCAAAAGGAATCAAGCAGATGTGAATGAGACTAAGCTGAATTGTTGGTGAACATAGAGAGAATGTGGTTTTTATAGTTTAGGTTGAACAATATCTTAATTGAAGAATTGATAAGCATTGAATTACATCGTACAT
The DNA here is from genome assembly GCA_036784945.1 of Monocelis spectator. NCBI lineage: Eukaryota > Metazoa > Platyhelminthes > Proseriata > Monocelididae > Monocelis > Monocelis spectator. The sequence continues at coordinate 4,190 of JAYMFX010059337.1, forward strand.
TTTATTCTATTAATCTTGAGATTACAATATATTATTTAATACCAATTGAATTCCTCAAATTAATAATTTTTTTAGTTTATTGCGTTTTGCGTTTTACGTTTATTGCAAACCAAAAATGATGATAAGTATTTTATGAACGTTTAATATGATAAAGCTAAGGTTCACAAAGCTTAAAACAAAGAAAGATAAAATGTATTTTTGAAAATCATTCAGTATGAGATTGTCCCTAATGGTTGAATGAGAGACAACACAATAAGAAACACTCAAAAAAACTATTTTTGACTCTCTATATCTCAAAGAGCTAGCCAGATATTTCTTAGGACTTAGGATACATTGCTAATAACTAAAAATATTAATTTTGTTTAGCAAGAAACTTTATTAGAAATATCAATTATAAATATTACTGTAGTTGTAAAATAGTGTATGCAATATTGAAAATGCATATCAACCGAACAAAGGATACTTACTGTTTTGCAATTTATAAGTACACACTTTTAGACAAAATATTTTTAATAAGTAATTTTCATAATATTCTATTGAATATCAATATTATGACAAAATAATAATAATAAACCTCACTTCTTGCTTCTCTTGACATTCAGAAACGATTTTCTTTCCATCAACTAATGCTTCAAAAAAATACACAGCCGAACCTTCATCAAGTGGAAATACGTAAACTGCTTCAAGTATATTTTTGGTTTCATTAAGATAAACACTTTTAGATGTGATATTAACCATGATATTCTTGATTGAGCACTCTACATTCACAGATTTTGTTGGTAAGCCTGAAATATTCAAATTATTTACAATAAGTTTGATAGAGTAGTTACCTATACAAAACTCTTGAAAATACTTCATCATTGACATTCTTATATTTAAAAAAGAAGATACTTGTAAGCTAAACTATTTTTTTGCTTACTCACCTTTTCAAAATTGTAAGAATAAAATGAAATACAAATACCTATAGATTATTAAACCTTTGATTTAATTGATCTAATAAATCACTAAAACTTATATATATAATTTTATGTAAATAAATAAATAAATAAATGTTTATTTATCTGTAAAAAATCTTGCGATTAGTTCATACAGAATAAGGATGCATAATAAGTGAGAACTGAACATGAAGGAAAATATAAATACAACTAAGAAAGGTGAACTAATGAAATTTTACATATAATTAGATGAGCCAAAAGGCAGAAAACTGTTTTTATACCGGTTAGTTTTACAATTAAATCTATATAATGAACGATTGCGCAAATTAAAATGAATAGGAACTTGTGAAGTCTTTTAATGAATGTAAGTCTTTTAATGACATGACAAGAACAGGTACTTTCAAATAAATAAAAATACTTTGCTTTTCATGATCAATGTATGTCAGAAGACCACAGCTAGGAATTGAGGTACACTTCATTTTTCAGAATCAATTGAATCACCTTAAAATGAAAAAAATGTTTTTAATAAGATTTATCAGTGTTTATTAAAAATAATGAAATATTGAATATGTAGCTCAACCTGTATATTTTTACATAGCAATATTACAAACTTCTACAAACATATGAATAAATTCAGCAAAAAATAACATGAAACAGATGTCCCATGTTAACTAATGAATAATATACAGAAATCAAATAAATTTATTGGTACATTAATTTGGAAATGCTTTTTTCTTCTGGATGGAAAGATTAAATTTGTAAAAGTATTTATATTGATTTTAACCATATAAAAAATCAGGAAATTGTTTATTCAGATAACTAAACTTAAATACAGGAGCAAACTTAGAAAAATCCAAATTTTAAAGTCTTATTTAAATAATTATTAGGAAATTATATTCATGTTGTCTAAATACATTCATTTAGTAATTTTTTAACAATGAGAAGCATAACATTTTTAGTATATAATAAATACACTTCATTGAAGGCTTGAAAACTTCTTTGGAGCCCAAAATACATATCATATAGTTAGGTCATGTTGTACACATTTCAAATTTAAACATTAAAATTGGCCAAATGCACTGAAAAAAAAAACAATAACTTATATTTTTTAATTGAAGTAGGTCATTTTTGACACAATTTTAAATTGTTGATGATTTAATTAAATTACAATTTGAATGAGTCCCACATATTTTTTGTCACAATTTTCAGATTTGAGAATTTCTATTTTGTCATAGGAATCAATTGTATAGGAATTTGAAATCCATTTTTAAACATGGTTTGCTAAGAATAAAATAAGAATTAGATTTGAATTATATTAGATTTGTCCTGTATTTTGCAAAAAAGTTCATGTGCTTATATAAATTAGTTTTAAAATACAGGGTAAATTTGCATAGAAATAAACAAGAAATGTTACTAAAACTCAAATTTCCACTTTGAGATATTAACTACAGAAACCATAATATAAAAGAAATTTTAAAATTCTACATATTTATTACTTCTATACAACAATTAATTACATCTGGAAATTCCAATATGGATAGAAAAGTTTGGTGAAAAACTAAAATTTAATAAGTAATGAAATTTCAAAAATCACAAAACATTAGATGTCAAGGCTTTTAACAAAATTAAGCACAGTACTAAAATAAGAAAAATCATTAAATAAATAAATTATACACAGGCTTACCAAAATAACAAGATAATTAAAATGACAGATGCTAAGATTTACGTGACTTAAATACGTTTATTCGATTTAAACACTTGTGTTACAAATAACTATGTTCAGTAATCTTATAAGATTTCAAACTTATTTTCTATATTTTCATATGAAGTTGATATGAAAAGTAATAATAACAATTTTCAGCTCAAAAGTTTCTTTTAGGAAAAAAAGCGTGAAAGATCTATAGTTCAGTCCAGCGATTCCAGTATGCAAAAGTTGTTTTGCATTTTATATCTGTTCTTATATATTGTAAACCCGTTTTGTATCATATAATCATTTTTGTAATTTAAAAAATATATAAAATCTAAGGACTTGATCATTCTAGCATAATTTTTAATAAGTTGTTGAGACAAACCAGATCAGCAATTAACTAGCTGCCTTTTGATCCTGGGTTACATTTCTCTCCGTAGTAATTCTCCATATTATCGAATCATGACCCATTTTTGTCAATACTTTAATTATAGTAATCCCTGGCTGAATATGTCGAGCTTCATGAAATATATAACCGCATAGTATTTCTTTCAACATTTACTTGTTGCAAGCCGGCATTTTGACATAAAACTGTTAGAGGCATACATTACCACGTGAATATAATCATTAATATGGTGCCAATATAAATACGAAGTTTTTAAGCCGTCAAAGATCATATATTCTATCCCTACAATACTTATATTTTATGTAAGTTCTTGTCTATATTTGTATAATAACAATTCTAAAACTGATGTAGGATAAATATAACCGCTTTATTTATATGAAATAATTGTGTACAATTAATAATAATATTTCAATATGCATGTCTGTAATAATATAAAATTTGATATTGATAATATAAAATACAAATTGAAAAATAAAAGAGTACTATATATAGTGTTGTAAAAATCACGAAAAGAAAGTTGAATCCATCAAAATGAAAGTGATTAAAACACTTTGTGAACATTAACAACAACATATGTAGTACGCATATGGTCAGACAGGTGGAATAAAATAGGAGATGCAGTTAATATCAATATAAAACCACTAATTGGTTGTGATATCATCTAAAAGCATTAAAATATAAAGTAAACAGCTATCTATCTATCAAGTAGAAATATCTATGAATGCTTGTCGCCATGCATGAGATTGAACACGAATGCAGTGAACATACCACCCATCATACCAGCCAATGCGCCCTCCTTTTCCGACAGTGAACATTTGCCTTGATTACCGAAATGTTTCGCACCAACAGCGCCCACTCCAGCGCCAAGTATAGACGCCCTATCGACTCGAATTTGGTTTCGATTATATCGAATACGATAACATCTGTCCACGAGTGAATCGTAAGAGGCATTCTTCAGAGCAAGAAATGTGAGAGGCGGCCCCAAAGCAGCTCCAATAAGAGAGCCATTTAGACCATATTTCAAAACACGAGTCTTAACATCTTCTAGATTGAGAGATCCTGAAAGTATAAAGAGATGAGTATTTATTTAAAATAAACAAATAACTATAAAAGACAAATATTGAGTGAGAACATAAGTTCATAATGTACGTTATTACTAATCAGGACCATAGAAATGTAATGAGTATAGAGTTGTGATCTGATTGTCATTAAGGGAACAATTAGAAGCATGGCAGGAGAGCTGAATCGCGATTTTAGAAGTCAGCCATTACTTCTTAGCGAATCACAGTTGAGTATTCGTCTATTTGCCTACAGAATTTGATTTTCAATTTGTCTCCACAATCTCATTCAGACTGCCATTCTATATTCACTCATAATAAGTGGATTGCATTACTATGAATAAGCAAATTATATGCAAAATATAAAAAATGATATTTCCACATTTCAATTAACAACAGTTGAACTTCAAAAGGATTTTTATTTCGGTATACTGTAAAGAGCTAATAAAGACCACGTGAGCTAATATTCCTCCTTTTATACAACTTTTTATAACTCATTGATTAAATCTATCAGAAGTCTTTAAAATAACGTTTCACTAAAACCATTATATGACAATTGATGAACAGCCGATTCAATATTAAAAAGGGATAGTTAATCAATAATCTCAGATTATTAACAATGTTAAAAGGTCAATCAAAAGGTTTAAAATTTAACAAACACAGAGAACCACCAGTCTCAACAATGCTTACTGGTGAATAGTAGTTGATTCGTTTTATCGAGACTGTGCAGTAAGAAATACACTGACAGACACTGCGACAGCTTTATCTATCGACCAAAGGTCTTCATAATCGATACTAAAAGAATTGAGGCCTCCACTAAGCTAACAATGACGAATAAAAGCACACATTTGCATAGAGAAAATAGTCATCATTCAAATTTTCCATACAAATGTATTGATTTTTATGCATTGACTGAGAGTGTAACTAACGATAGAAGCGGTTGTATTGACACATTAATTATCTACTGTTAAAATTTGTTATAACACTAAAACCTACAATACTCAATATGTTGAACAATCTGTCAGTAAATCCAAATGGTTTACAACCAATGCGGTTTACTATATTATTTTCCGGCACTAAAATATTATCTGCATTAATTGAATGATAGTTAATAATAATAATTTATTTTTTATCTACCAAAAATATGCAATCAAGAACGCTATAACATGAACATAAATTAAGTATAAATAAGAGAATGCAACTATTTAAATGTTCTAAAGAAATGAGATTTTAAGTTTTGATTTAAAAGAGTCAATACTATTAATTATGCTTCTTAAATTGGCAGGTAACTGATTCCATAGGTCTAGCTCAGGACTAAGGCGAAGGGTCTTGAGCCAAATCGTAAGAATTTGTGTTTTGGGACGATAAAAACAATCTCTCTATCTTTTAATCGATTGTGGTCGTTTTTTGGACGATCGTAAGCTAAGATAGGTAATTAGGAGCTAGTCCGTTTGATTTTCAAATTGTCTCCACAATCTCATTCAGACTGCCACTCTATATTCACGCAATAATTACATCTCTATGGTAAGCATATACTTATGCAAAAATAAAAAAAGGATATTTCCACATTCAATTAACAACATTTTAAACGTCAGAGTAATTAAATTCAGAGAATAAACTTCAAAACACATTAGAAATAGCAGCAAAATAGGACATTCCGAGTAGATATTTGTGCTATTAAGTGCTTTTTAGTAGTCTGATTTAATTAAAATCCAAGCATGCAAAAATCTTTTTAGAAACGTGTATTTCTGAAAGAACCACTTCATAAATTCCAGAAAAGTTTCTAAGTTTAGTAAAAGTAATAAAATGAACAACTATTATTAATAGAATTAGTTGATTACATTGAGTTTGACCTGTTTTAACTATAAAATAATTGGATGATCATTCACTCAATGACATGGATAGTCTTTCCTTACTGAAATCAATTAAATAACTTGGAGCATTACTAACCTGATATGGCACTTGCTATGGGTGCAGCAATGAACATCCCTAAAAAGGCACCCATTTGAATAGTTTTTGTAGTGACATGAAATGTCATCTCGAATCGAGGACATGGAATGTCATTCATTTGTTCATCAGAAAGTTTGAGGCCAGCAAGATTTTTAAACAAGTTTGTACCCATCTTCTGACGGATTTAAACTAAATCTAAAATAATTAAAATTATCATTTGTAATTAGCTAATTTGCTGTATAAAAGCTCTATAACTAATATTTGAATCGTGAATTGTTTTAAGAAAGTTATAACAGAATAATAATGATAGTGAATAGAACAAAATCAGTTAACTTAAATCATAATTGGATACCTATCTGAATTGGACACTGAAAAGATAAGAAGCACATAGTTAAATATTTAATAGCTAGATAGAATTAAGAAATATTCATAGTGTCACTTATGAGTAAGTAGCTGATTTATTCATTTAAAATACAATGAAACATAAGTAAGCCTTAAATAGTCTGAGTCATAAATAATATGCAAAATAATCAATTTGTTGCGTAATGAGACTTTTAATAATACATAATAGAATTTGAAAAAATAGAAAAAAACAGAATAATAATACACATACATATTACATGGCAATAGCAACAGAAAGACATTTTAGTCATCTTTAATAGTGACCAATCTTCATTTTTCTAAGTTTACATTCCAGATGCACTCCAGACCAAAAATATCATTAGGGCATTAAATTAAGGTAAATGCTACCTAATATTAATTGGGCTTACCTTTTATGATTCTAATATAGGTAGTGCTCATGAATGTCTTAAGATTTCTAATTATAAAGTTTGTTACACAAAAATATGAGCCAAAATAACTTTACTTAGGGACAGCTATACTCCGGATATATCCAGATAAATTGATAGAAAATGAAATGTGGGATAGTGATTGATAAAATCAGACGATAGGATCTAGTTAACCATACATTTTACAATCTAGTCTCAATAATCTGATATTTTATGCTTGAAATATCTATGCATATAGAATATAATGGACTTTCTGTTGGTTCAGTCAAATAAATGTGAATTATGTCATATAATATGTATACTTATATAGTGTTCTTGTCATCAAAGTTGGATATGTTAACCTATTTGTATAATAGGCTTTTATAGCTCAATTATAACTATATAGATATCAATTTGGATTTGCATGATTGTAAAAGTAAATTGGCAATTCAATTTTTTAGCATAATAAGTGTCATCATTTAATTCATGCAAAAGTAGACAATACACATTACAAAAGTTACTAATTAATATTCTTTAAATGTAAGAGTATACTTATTTTATTAATGACCTGTCATTTATTAACATATAAGTCTTTCATAACAAAATTGGAGGTTTTTCAAGCTTACTAGTTTTACTAATACACTGCAAATAAAAGGACTATTTAATCACAGAATTTCATCATAACTTGTCACTATGGTACTGACTAATAAATAGTGGTTTTACAATAATTTGTTCATAACTTGTCACTCATATCTTGCCGACTAGATAATTGATGAAATTGCAGTAATATCTAGCCAAATTAAAAACAAGCGGGCTTGATAATCATAGCATAACTTGTCACTGTGGTACCATTATAAATAGTCATTTTTATTTGCAGTGTAGAGCAGAGCAGATATATGTCATCTATAACAAAACAGAGGATATATAGTCACTTAATATAATGTTTCTTAAATTTTTATTTTATTTTGTTATTCTAATAAAAACATGTTAAAACATGAATTCTATAATAATTTTGAGTGATTTATAAGAATACTATAAGATCATCCATACAAACAAAAGAATGCCCAAGTTTGTAACTAATGCACTTTAGAAAGTGTGCATACCATCAACAAAGATACAAACAAACTTGTAATTAATAAATATAAAGATATCACTCTGTCCAAGCTGTCTGGGGCTGATCTGACCATAATTCATAAATAACACTTGTAATTTGTAAATTCTATAAGTGAGCCCTCAATTTTTAGAAAAAAATCTCTTTTCCTATGAATTGAATTTTACATTGTAAGCACAAAAACTATTAAACATCATTAGCTACATGAAACTTTTGAAAAATCAATTCAGAGCTGTTTTCTATACTCAAAATTAAGTATAGAAATAGGAATGCGTAGATGCATTCCAATCAATATGAAAATCAGGATTCTCAATGTTGAAAACAATATGACTGATTAAAAAATGTAGCAAAATAAAATAATCATAACCAAATTTAACAGATGTATATGTAAGCATATAATAAAAACATGTCACGTTCTAATTAATACTTTAGTGAAAATTTTAAGACGATTATCAAATTAAATGACTAGATGCAGACAAATTTACAGCCATTTAGAATTAATTATTTAAATGCCTTTGTGCTAAAATGTTCCTGTTTAAACGATTAAAGTCCCACAAAGAATAAGCTCTAGGTTTAAATTGTTTCTAATATAGTCAATATCATTGCATGAATAATGAATTAATAATACAGGACAGGCGGGATATAACAAAACACCAACAGTGTTCAACTAAGCCCAGCTTCCGAGACTTAAAGGATTTGTCTATTTCGATTCCAATAGAGAGAAGTCAAACTCTAACATGTAAATTATATTTAACTATAAATCATGAGTTTATTGAAAGAACTGTCTATATTTAAAATCGAAATGAATTAATTAGCACAATCGTCAAAAGAAAACGATTGCATGAAACTTTCAAAGCTTTTCCTCTCAATTTGTAAAGTTCGTATCTTTTTTTCTATTTCAATTGGGTCAATTTTGGATGTAATAAAGTCGGATGATTCCACAGATGGTATTATAGATGATGGTATGGAGTGATTGTCAATTTGAGCAGTAACGGCTGATGATGTTAAGAATATTTTTGAGTGTTCTGCTGATGCATCTACTATTAAGGAAGCCTTCTCGAAAGAAGCTGTGGAAAGACTTGAATTGGATGACGACGACGACTCTAATTTAACTTTGTGCTCGGAAATGCTGTTGTCAATTTCTTGATCTGTAGCTTGTCTGAAAAATTATACTAAATTGGTTATTAATTATTGAAACAATTTTAATTAAATTAAAATGTGTAATAATAGATTTTAAAACGAAAGAGAATTTTTAAAGAAATTAAAAAAAATTCCTTTTATAAAATTTGAATTTTTGAGATTTACTCACCGCTTTTTGCCCATTGCAGCTCCCATGAATCTGGCCGGTATGCTTAGTTTTTGCTAAAAAAAATACAAAATTACCTATATTAATATTTCACACAAAGATTTACTGTAGGTATATATAGTTATAAGAAACTCCCTACAGAACATTCATTTAAAAATAGCCGTTTACATTATGGCTTTTTTACAGAAATTAAAATGTATAATCATTTATACATAGTTTGCAGTAGGTAAATATCAGTTAATTTCTATGTCTTACTTTAGTCAGATAGTAAAAGTTCTCTATGACTGACAGTTTTGGTCTGCTCACAGGTTCTCCATGAATCACTCTGTATAATCTCTGGGATAGAATTCAGTGAAATTTATTATTATAATTATCTGGTGAAAGAGAAAACAAATAGGTACTACATACCAGATTTAGAAGCGAATTAAAGGAAAGTAATTAAAGGACAGAAATCGAAAAACTACAGAGATAGAAAGAAGAAGGATCGATCAGAAGAAAACAGAAATCTTTGGAGATTGAAGACGCAGAAATTTAGATCCCATGGGATCAGACTCTTTATTCAAAACAATTTCAACGTATCGATATCTTCAAATTTCATCATAGCATAGAGTAAGAGTATCCATAGAGTAAGCACTCTTGCTAGTAGATATTTGTATATCGATTTATGCCTACCAAGTGTCAGAAAATCCTATCTTCACCATTATAAATTGATGAAGTTCAAGATGTCATAGCGACGAAACTCAATATCGGATTTTAATAATTATTTTACTAAATTAAAGTATAAAAGG
>JAYMFX010059448.1:0-14197 GCA_036784945.1 Monocelis spectator
GCAATGATATGATGTATCTAAGGGCGGATTAACAAACAAAATTCCATAGAATTTGAGGGTTACTTTAACGGTCAATTATATTTTTGCGATTTCTATGGTATACCTATGTATATAATTGTATAGTCGATGTCTATTTATTTAATTATATTTTTGCTTTAATTTATAGATATTGATGAGTGTAAGCCCTCTAGCGGCTCCCCTCCTTGTCAATACAAATGCATTAACACTCATGGTAGTTACAGGTGCGAATGTCCCAATGGTTATGAGCTGTATGAACTCACTAGACAGTGTAAAGGTAAAAATTAGACCAAAGATTTTCGTATTGTTTGTATGCGACAGATATTTTCCCTCTGATTGGCTATGCTAAAATATCGGTAACATAAGTTTCTAGAGTACTGATTGGCTGATACATATATCTCCATTATACTCAATGCTAAAAATAGATTTTAAAAATTTTCGCTTCTTATTAAACTAATTGATCTAAACCCTGAACTATTCATTCCAGATATCAATGAATGCTCCCAGAATCGGAATCTATGCGGGGCTCAGGAGTTATGTCTCAACACAATGGGTAGCTATGTGTGTACGCCCGTGAATTGCCCTCCGAAATACACTTTTGATAAGAGAAGGAAGTGAGTTCGTGAGAATTTTGATTTAGGATTATTTGAAAAATTCACCTTATTGGAAAACTTTATAACTTATTTCCTTTTCAGAACTTGTAAAATTAGATGCTCAGATTCCAGTCTGACATGTCCAGACAACTCAAAATATGCAGATACAATTAAATTCTTGATTGTCAACATGCCAAACTATGTCGGTGGTACGGCTAGAGTTCGAGTGGTTAATACACAAAAGAAATTGCAACCAAATTGTGATTACGAATTGGTGGAAAATTCACCGAATAATCCAATCTCTTATCAGTCGAAAAATGGTGTGGTCTATTTGAGAGTGACCAAGTCTGGCGTCAATCGCATCATATCGGTTGAAAAGAATGCGATTATTCAGCCACCGGAACTCTTCTATATGTTTTTCCGTGTGAAATGCTATGAAACTCCGACACGCGCAAAACTAATCTTTCAAAATTCATTTTACATTTATATTACAATTTCTAAATATCCTTATTAATTTAAAATATTTCTATAAATGACTACAAACATTAGTATGCAATGTGCTATCATTTTAAGATTAGTTTACTCAATAAAATAAACTTTTGATTATACTTCGTGAGTATATATCTATAATAATTACCTAAGCGTATTTCTTGCGTAATTGTAATCGATCAGTGTTTATTATAAAAACTACATAGGTATACTAATTGTGAGAAATACTCTGCTATGAATTTGAATTTGTATATAGAAAAGGTTCGTTTGCTTTTTGTAGATTTTCAGTTTTTTGTTATTTATCATATTCAGAATTCTTTAATTTTGCTATTATGTAATGACATAATAATTGTTTTTGTTTTTTATATTTTCTCTCTTAATCTTGTGTTTTTATTTCATTCTATAAGCTTAATGGATTCGTGTAGAAAAATGAGTCAGTTATGGATTTTGGACGATTTATTGGTCTATTCAATGTAAAAATATTGGTACCTTTTTATACTCAATTTACGGAAATATAATCATCTTTAAAAAAAACTATTTTCACTTATATGTAATTTAACATGTACCTGTAATTTATTCCATAATATTTTTACTTTTCATAGACAATTTAAAAATATAATTGATATCATTATTGCATTACCTTTGCATACGTACTTTTTAAATTAAAATAATACTTCAACATAGTAAAAGCTATCTAAGTAAATAAATAAAACAATTACTCTAAGCTTAGGTTATACTTTAAATACACTAACTAATATACTCTAAAGTGACAAGACTTATAAATTACTATTAAACACTTTTATTTGCGTCTTGCCATTTGAATAATTTTTATTAGAAGCAAATTTAATGTCATTTATATTTGGAAAGAAAAAGCAACATTCAAGTATGACTGACTAATTTTATACTTTCCATATATTATTACATTATAACTCAATAATTTTTATTTATGTCCATTTATTCAAATTGTTTTATATATTATTAAGATAAATAATTTAAATTTTTCATGTTTACACAATAGAATAATATTATAAAAGTTTGATAATTATTCTAAACTAAAACATATCTTTCAAATTTCTAACTCTTGCATGTTCTGCTAACCAATTTCTGAAATGTCAAAAACAACCTCTTAATTTCTCTAATATTCTTGACAAATTTCTACACTGCAATTAAAAATGTCAATGACCATCTTGTCAATTTGGTTTCAAATTTTTAACTTGTAGTGTAAATGTAAAAATTTGTAATATTCTTCATCTGAATCAAACATCTATTATATCTATTTTGCCATTAATCATACATGTTCATCTATATACCACTGTCTGACTTTAGGTATAAAAATTGAAAATGAATTGAAAAATATTTCTTAAAATTATATAATTCTGTAGTTTTAATATTTCATAACATTTTCAATAAAGTTTTAGATTTATTTATATTTGGACTAACTTATAGAGATTTGTATATATATTTTTAGAGCATATATATATAAAAAGGAATGATAAACGACCTAAACACTATTTGTATATAATAGTTTTATACTATTAAAATATTAATAAATGACCCAACAGCTATTCTAATATAAGCTTATAAATATAACTGAAATATTTTAAACATTTTAAACATTTTTATTATTGATACAATCAGCAGATTGAGACTGGTGTATTGGGGATGTGTAATATCTTAAATTCTGATGATTTAAATGGGTTTTTTAATATATTAGAATAAAATGATAAAAATTTGTTATCACTGTCATAGTTTTACTATAGTCACCAGAATCTTCCTAGGCACTGTTGGCTGCGCATTACTTTGTTGCAGTAACCAGACTAATAACCCCCCTACCCCTTTTCCTAGGCTAGGTCAAGAATGCCTTGTAAGACTTGGTTGGCAGTAATTATTCTGTTTCAGAATTGTCCGACCATTTCGAAAGGTAAGTGAAATACTTAAGGAAAAATGAAATCAAATATTTATGAAATTACTGTCCACCTCAATAGAGAGCATGTACTTCAGCTGAAGACAATATTTGATAATTAGAAAGGGTGCGATACTGATCAAAGCTAAGTTTATCAATGTTTGAAATGTTTGAAATATAAATTTCTGAATTAACATTCTCTTATTTATAAACTATTTGGCTTATATTCTATTCAAAATTATCTTTTTATCTTAAAATACTTTATATATAATAATACTACAAACATAAATGTATGCAAAAATAACAAAAAGCTGTTATATGATGCTTCTAAGAAGCATCATATCATATTTAAGAATCATATCTAAGAAGCATCATTATACTGATTTTCTTGCCCTTCTTGTTCTATTTATTTCAGAATTGGGTGAAGGCTGGTCAGAACATAGAGACCCATATAAAGATGGTGTAGTATTTGTTCTCAAATATCTTGGTTCACACCTGGTGGATGAACTACGACCTGGACAGAGCTATACAAATGGAAGGAGCTCTGAAGTTATTCGAACTATAAAGAACTTTGTAAGAACTTAAATGTCATCATTATGAATTTATATAAGTATCTTTAAAAAATCAATATTTCAATCAACTTCTTCTATATATGTAGTTTATTATTTTTAGTCAAAAAATAAAGATAATTTATATTTGAATAATTTTATATAAAATTATTCATAACAAATTTTTATTATTTGAGTTTATTGAAGATGGATTTGTGTTCTTATACTTAGAAACATTAGGTACTATCATTATAGCTATGTATGTACTCCAATAAAATATCTTGTATTTGATATGATACTTATTTTAGAGATACAGATCTGGTAAAAAAGAAGAAAGTGAAAGGGTTGAAGTGGTTGTTAAATCTTCTGGCATCTTTGTCTATAACCAATCAACCAAACAAGAGATGGTAAATGCACCCATTGAAAGGTACACATCTCGGATCTTTATTGCCCAAAGGGTTAAAAGAGAGTTAGCTCACTCTAAAAATCATTGTTGATAGCTATTAAATTCTCAGGTTTATCTTATTAACCTCCCAATTAATAGGTATTCATATTTAATTTTTATCCCGTTTTTGGGTGGTTACTAGGAAATATTAACCTCCCTGGCAACCGGACACTAAAATAGTTGATTTTGATATTTTACTCCCTACCTATTCATAGAGATCTGACCACTTTTTTGAGTCCGATCTCTATGACTACTGAACAAACTTATTAATTCATTGCTTAATAACATCAGGGTCTTCAACGGTTAGTTCCTATTGGAAGCTACATGCCCATTCATCGTGATGTCTAACAAAATTTTGTCCGTGTTTGCCCGTAAAAAATCTCCCAACTCCTAATTTCAGAGTTTCCTTTTGCACAGCGGATAGTATTTATCCAAAAGTATTCGCTTTCATCGCGAGAAATACAACAAATGAAACGATGGAATGTTACGCTTTTACCTGCCCATCATCACGAGTGGTAAGAGAATGATTTCTTATTTGTATTCAGAAATATATCTATGGTTTTATTTGCATGCAAGCTGTCGTTTGGCAATCTTTTTCAATTCATTTCCAAAATAGTTATAACTACGTTTTACTTGCCAATTTTAAATCTACATCCAGTTTTGGTCTGCCCGTATAATCAGCAAATTCTTTTTTATCAGGCTAATGAAGTATCACAAGGTGTAAACCAAGCTTTTCAACTTGCCCGTGACGAATTAATGGCTAAGAATCAATCCATTGAATCAAATTCTCAGGTAAATTTAAAGGTCTATCTTATTCTAATCAATTTAACGAATTCAGGAATTGAAGTGAGGGGCGACTCCCCTTTTCCAATTAACAACACATTTTGTGGGAATTGTTTTTATCAATTTGAGTTGAAACTCACAATATGGGAAAAGAATTAGGTATGGTTAGATATTCATTTTAGTTTCAATTCTCTAATATGCCATTTCTTGTTTGTTTGTGTTTTAGAATTCGCCACAAATTGGGAATTCAAATATTCACCAATCAGGTAAATTCTGATTTCTCATAGTTTTCGATTAAAAACATTTGTTTTAGTTGTAATTCATCCTGTTTTCTGATATCTTATTTGGAGTACCTCAAGAAAGTTTCTTGGTCCAATCTTATTAATTGGAGTACCTCAAGAAAGTTTCTGGGTCCAACTTATTTGGAGTACCTCAAAAAAGTGTCCTTATTTCGACCAATCAATTCATAAATATTAGCAATCACTTCACAGCTAGTCTGATCAGATTATGTTTAACTCGAAGACGATGGTATTGTTCACAATGAATTAGCTGCAATGTTGTCAAACTAAAATGTCATTCCCATTTCTTATTTTCTTTATTAGGAGCGTTCTACCCGTCAGCTAGAAATCCTTCAAACTCATCTCCGCCTCAAAAAGACTGGGTTGTAAGTTTCAATTAGACAAAATTCAGTTTATTGACTGTTGATTGATATTTGAGATTGATTATTTGTTTGCTTTTTTTCTATTTTAGTCATTTGAGTGAACAATGAACAATACTCAGTAAATTTATCAATATTATGAACATGACTTTGTATTCTTTCACTCTCTAACAGTTGTGTACAAAAATGGTCTTTGTTTAAAAACCCAGTATATCCACAAACATAGAGCTGTTATATCTATCGATATTTTCATCCATATAGATTCATTTACATAGAAATTTATCAATTGGGGCGTAATTTTTCTACCCTTTTTCTATGCCATTTTAATGAAATCATTCTATACAATTTTGAGAAAGGTTAGATCCCTTTATTCTGAGCTATCCTTGTGTCTCATTATTTTGGCGTGCGCTGATAGGTCGTCCCTTATTTATTAGCCGTTTTTTATGAACCAATCAGCTCACAATATATAAGGACGAGAAGATATGAGAGCTTGACTAAATTGATGAATAACTTCTTATAGGAATCGGATTGAAATTCTAATTATATCTATGTATGTAGCTGTGATCATAGAGATGTAATGAATACAGGGTGATCTGTAGAGTGTAAATCTCATTCTCAATTGAGGGGACAATTAGAGACATGGCAGCTGCAGGCAGGCGAGCTTAATCGCGAGTTTCATTCGTGATTAGAAGTCAGTCATTACTTCTTAGCGAATCACAGTTGAGTATTCGTTGATGATTTGCCTGCAAAATTTGATTTTCAATTTGTCTTCACAGTCTCATTCAGACTTCCACTCTATATTCACTCGTCTAATAACTTGGATTACATCTCTATGGCTGTGACTCAAAAGAGAGCGTTTTATTGGTTTAAAGATAGAGAATTCCATAATCCTATTCTCAGAGCCAATCAAATCATCGATCATTCAGAGCTATACTTTACATAATTAATTGTGATTGGCTGCTACTGTGAGCCAATCACACAAACACAGAAAAAATTACAGTTGTTTGTATAAATGCATATAATGAATATTCTATTCAGTTACTATACTTAATGATTTTGCCTTATCATTACATAATTGTGTGAATAATAACCAATTATTTAGTAATTTTATTCTACTATGTATCGTAGTGTGTTTTGTGTGATATATTGTTTTGTATACAATTGAATATAATAAAGGGCATCTATCTCATAGTGATGTGAAGTTTTTTTCTAATTTATAAAATCTATCTTAGAAATATTGTTCAAGATGGACATTTAGGTTTGCTATGAATTATTTTCTTACTTCTTTCCTTTTCTTCACCCTCCGCTTATCAGTTCTCTGACATCAAGTAAACGCATCCGAATAATTGTGTTGAATTTAACTTATCATTTTATTATTTATCGATTCAATTGCTGGATCATTAAAAATCAATCCAGAAAAAACATCGCAGCGGCCATTTTGTCATGGTCGAAGAGTTGGAATTTTTGGAGCATCAGATTTTAAAAGTTTTTGCCGAAGCATTACGACGTCTGGCCCATCAGTATTCTTTTACCTGTCTATGATCCTCCAATAGAGATGTAATGCCAGACTTCTAATCACGAATGAAACTCGCAGTTGTTAAGCTCGCCTGCCTGCAGCTGCCATGTTTCTAATTGTCTCCTCAATGAGAATGAGATGAGCACTCTATAGATCACCTTGTATTCATTAAATCTCTATGGATCCTCCTTGAAAAGTGCCGTTTCTATATTAATATTTTTCTCAATTTGATAAAACACAAACAAATTCGCAAATACAATACAAATAAACAAATAAAAAATAATTTAAATTCCATTGTTAATTTAAAATGTTACATATATCAGCTTCTTAAATAAATAAACAATAAAAATGTCCAATTTTAGTAATTATGAAACTGCATCGTAATTGTAAATCCAACAAGTAGAAGATACAAATAGTCTACATACATTACAATGAGTAATAACAATAACAATTAACAATAACTGAATAATAACAAATTGATGATGAAAATTTGAATCACATTCTCTGTAACAATATAATAATAGTATGCGTATGTTGAGTGAAGCAGGTCTCGGATAACTCCAGTTTGTCTTATTCTCATTTTATTTTTAACTATTTAATAGAATCAACAGATCGCATGATATAGCTAATTACTGCTTAATACACATAAATAGTTATGGATTTAAATGCAACAATAACCAAAACAACGACATGACGTCATAGAGTGATACATGACGTCACAGAGAGATACATGTCACAGAGTGAACATGACGTCACAGAGTGATATATGACGTCACAGAGTGATATATGATGTCACAGAGTGATACATGTCACGATGTGATGATACATCATGTCACAGAGTGATACATGATGTCACAGAGTGATACATGACGTCACAGAGTGATACATGATGTCATAGTGTGATACATGACGCCACAGAGTGATACATGATGTCATAGTGTGATATATGACGTCACAGAGTGATACATGATGTCCCAGAGTGATACATGTCACGATGTGATGATACATGATGTCACAGAGTGATACATGATGTCACGGTGTGATATAACATTTTTATTACACTGTTATTTGAAAGTACTACACGCAAAAATAAAGGATAATTGTTGAATCCGTCTGTTGAAGAAGAATTGGAACAGAACGATATTAGAATAATAATGTAGTAATTGAATTTGATTCTGGTTGTGACAATGACAGTCGCTTGAATTCCTAAAAAATAAAAGCACTGCGATATATTGAATATTCTGAACAGGCAGAGAAATACAGAATATGGCTACGAATCGCTATTTAAAAAAGCTTCCGACCATAGAGATCGAATACCGCCTTGCTTGTTTATCTTATCTATAGACAGTGATATCTAATCGTGGCAATAGAGAGGTATCTTTACCCTGAGTGAGATACACAAATTCCTAAATGATATGGACAAGTAAAATAGCAGAATCCGATTTCTATAGCTAAAACCATAGAAATCGCTACTCATTTCCTATTGGTTCCAAAACTGTCCAGGCATATGGAAATCGACTACTATTGAATTTGAAAATATTTAGTCGATAAGCTTCACTTACAAATTGGAGGGGCGTATTCCTTATTTCTGTGCAAAACTGACGTTGATGTGGCCTTTATCATGCTGAAATCAGAATATTAATTAGGAAATAAACTTTCGCGAGGGGAATATTTTATAGATTAAACGCATACATAGATATACAGAATAGAATAGAATGTTCATTCAAGCAAAAAAAGCGATAAAATAAAAATAAAAAAACCCTACAGAACCAATAAATCCACTACACAATAAAAGAGATGAAACTTGATTATTTAGTATTTAGTAAACATTCAAACATACATGCACACGTCAAACCAAAAACGAAAGCTGAAGAGAATTCATAATGGTACAATTTTCATTACATCTCTCTAATCTACTGAAATGTGAGAATGGAAAGAGGAGATGACAACAGCATGCGAACAGAATTATGTATTTGCACAACAACATTAAGGGCAGTGTAAATACTATAGTAGTGATGATATATCTATGAAGGGAGACTCGAAGAGAAAGTCAATTCCATATCTATGCAGTTACCGAGCTCACTCTCCAACTGCCGCGCTGTAGTCGATACGAAAAATATAAAACACAAATCTTTATTTCAGAATTCAATCATTTATGCAAAGTTCGATATAAGCGAAACTTCGAATTATCAAAGTTCGATATAAGCGAAACTTCGAATTATCAAAGTTCGATATAAGCAAAAGTTCGAAATATCAAAGTTCGATATAAGCAAAAGTTCGGTATAAGCGAAACTTCGATATAACCGAAATTTCGATATAGCGAAGTTCAATATAAGCGAAACTTCGAGTTATCAGAGTTCGGTATAAGCGAAACTTCGATATAACCGAAATTTCGAATCATCAAAGTTCGGTATAAGCGAAACTTCGAATCATCAAAGTTCGGAATAAGCGAAAGTTCGAATTATCAAAGTTCGATATAAGCGAAAGTTCGAATTATCAAAGTTCGATATAAGCGAAATTTCGAATTATCAAAGTTCGATATAAGCGAAAGTTCGAATTATCAAAGTTCGATATAAGCGAAAGTTCGAATTATCAAAGTTCGAATTATCAAAGTTCGATATAAGCAAAACTTCGAATCATTAAAGTTCGATATAAGCGAAACTTCGAACTATCAGTACAATCATTTATATTGTTGCATTTTCAGAGACATTTTCAACTTACATCGTCTGATCTGTCGACCCTCTTCTAAATTTGAATTTAGAAGCGATTCGATCACTAAGTTTTCTCAACGAAGCTCTGGAACTGCTTCTTTTAATATTATTATCCTAAAAGTAAACCAAAATGAATCATTTTAAAAAACATTCTTATTTAGGTGGAAGACATCTAAATTTAATCGTCATCATATTACTGAAATGAAAACCAGTAGTAGATGCAAAACGTAATTCTTAATTGTAAAATAGTAATGCTAATATATAGATGGCAGCCACAGATAATCAGATAATATCGATTGATGAATGTCAACCAATCAGATAATTATAACCGAATGATTACCAGAAGCCCCAAATCCCAGCTCAATCCATATAAATATGATATATATGGTTGCAAGACTCGACTCAGAAATCAAATATCTCCCTCTTTAACTTGGTGTTCCATCGGTTGTGTCTTCCAATCAGACGGGCATCTTCTCGATGTCAAAAGCCTGTTGGGTATTCATTGATCAGTTACGCTTGTCGATGAGTCCATCACCTTTCTCAAGATTCTTGCTGATCCGAACAGTGCTACCTTCTGGATAAGTCCTACTGAGATGTCCATTTCTAGCGCTTCGATCCATCTCCTCAGCTTCTTTGGTGTTGTTCCAGACTCATTAGTGCTCCGACTATGACCGGTATGACTTTATCTGTCTTCAGTTTCCAAATCTTCTTCGTAATCTCTCTGGCTAATATTCCATACCGTTTGATCTTCTCATCCTCTTTTGAGTTTTTCTTTTTGTCTACCAGCAGAATGTCTGGTCATTAATTGTGCTCTATTCGGTGATCTGTTTGGATACTGAAGTCAGTCCTATAGGAGCCCCGCCTGCTTGCTACATTCACTCAGTAGATGATGGCCTACTGATTCGTCTCTATCTTTGCAGATTCTACACAGTGGGGAAATTTGTTGGCGGAAAATCTCAGCTTTCACCGCATTTGTACTGAGTGTCTGATCTTGTTCGAATTGGATCAGAGCTTCCGTATCCTTCAGTTGAGCTCTCCCCTTTGAAGCCATTTAGCCATTGGTCATCTGACGTGACCTCTATTGTCTGTCTGATTGCATTATCTGACTCCTCCAGTTGTTCAATCTCTCTTCTCTGTTTTATGTGCCGTTACGCTTTTAGCTTCGTTTCTCAATATTCCTTCCTCTTTGACACTTCAGAGGTTTAGTCTATTGCTCAGACTCTCTTCCTCACTGCCTCTTCCTCTGCTTGCAGAAACTTAAATAACTGTCATCTAATAGTTGTATGAAAGCCGATTGACTTTTATTATTATTGGTTGTCTCACCTGACTATCACATTTGAGCTCCTCAAAAGTGCAAGACTGCGCCATAGAGGATTGTTCCGGGCAATGTCGAGCATTCAATTCGCTGGAGGATGAGTACGAGGAATCATTCATGACCCGATTTCTGCTGCACTCATAACAGCTGTCTGCCCGATGCTGTACCGATTGGTGCTGCTGCTCCGATGATTGATTATTTAAATTGTGATTGGACAAGGCCATCATGTGTCGCGAGTATTTCCTCGGTGTGGGCACGTCAGTAGTGGCAGAATCGGTGTTAGATAGATAATCAGGGAACTACACAATCAAACCAAATGTCAACAACACAAACACATTCACGAGCAAATATGACATCATCATCATCATCATCATGCATTTTGAAACAATGAAATTAAAAGATGGTGAAAGTATTATTGATTTTGATAATGGTCATTCGAGTATCTTCTCAAAAAATAGAAGAGAAAAGAGACAGAAACAGAGAAAGAGAAGGGACAAAACAGAGAAAGGGAAAGAGAGACATAGACAGAAACAGAGAGAGGAGACAGAAACAGAGTTAGAGAGAGAGAGAGAGAGAGAGGGAACAAACAGACAGACATAGAGAAGAGGGAGAGAGAAGAAATAGAGACAGGGAAGAGACAGAAACAGAGAAAGGGAGAGAGAAGAATAGACAGAAACAGAGAGAGGGAACAAACAGACAGACATAGAGAAGAGGGAGAGAGAAGAAACAGAGACAGGGAAGAGACAGAAACAGAGAAAGGGAGAGAGAGACATAGACAGAAACAGAGAGAGGAGACAGAAACAGAGAGAGAAAAGACACAGACAGAGAGAGAAAAGACACAGACAGAGAGATGAGACAGAAACAGAGAGAGAAAAGACACAGACAGAGAGAGGAGACAGAAACAGAGAGAGATGAGACAGAAACAGAGAGAGAGGAGACACAGACAGAGAGAGGAGACAGAAAAGACACAGAAACAGAGAGGAGACAGAAACAGAGAGAGAAAAGACACAGACAGAGAGAGGTGACAGAAACAGAGAGAGAAAAGACACAGACAGAGAGAGGTGACACAGACAGAGAGAGAAGACAGAAACACAGACAGAGAGAGGAGACAGAAACAGAGAGAGGTGACAGAAACAGAGACAGACAGACAGGCATAGAGAAGAAACAGAGACAAGGAGAGAGACAAACAGATAGAGAATATCGAACGATATTTATCAAGAATCTCCTCACGAGAGGCGATGAGTCTGCATTATTGAATAATCCCTATTAAGTGGTTTCTTCATCTATTCCAGCGATTGATCGATCAGTCGAACTGGATGAATGAATGAATGAAAAGGGAATTTTATTTATCAGACAGGCAGGCAAATTCATGCGAATAACGCGAGATATAGACTAACAGATAATAACCAAGCACAAAAATGAACTTTCATGCAAAATTAAATCGATGAAATTCAAATAATAAATAAATGAGCGAATACATATAGCGAAAAAAAACACATGAATGGATTATTTGACTCCATACCGTAATTTATCTTTGCAAAAGTCGTTATCTTTAAAGCTTTTATGCAAATTTCAAAGCTTCAGTGAATAATAGTCAGTTTGTAAATCTATAATTTAGGAATGGCATTCTCGTGGATTCCCTAAATGAGCTCGTCCCAGACTCTAAATTACCCCCTTCGATTTGGTAAAATTCTATTTATAGATTGCGTGGAGGAAGGGCAGACTAGAAATCCGAGCAATTTATTGATTTGTTTGTACTTAATTAGAATACGTCCAGGTATAAATCTATAAATAGATTAGGGGAATCCGTGATGTCTTCAGACTAAATATTTAGTTTGCAGAACTTTTATACAAAATATGAAAACAATTTTAGTAAAACTATACTTCAAAATTACAAAAAATCACCTGTAAAATCTATGAATTGTAATGAAAATACAGATATACTCATAAAGGAAACTAAATTTGGATAGGAAAAGTAAAACGGACAGAGTCATTTATAAACTGTTTGTTTCACAGTAAGAGATGATCTCTCATGAAGAAACGCATATCGCGTAACGCGTAATCTTCACTGCCTCTAAACACTTCAATTGATCTCAAGTTATATTTACTTACAGTTTTGAATACGGTATGAATCCATTCCTCTACAGTTTCTGCAGCGACAAATTTCCCTTGTCGACGATAAAGAATACCCAAATTCTTCAGAGTAGTTGTCACGATTGGTCTAAACGTTTTTTATAAAAATGTGTACATAGAATCAAATTATAAGATTACGCTGATTGAACTAAAATATAAATATAAAATGTCATAAATGAATAAATCGGCGTGAAATTTAAAAAATTGTAAACATTAGAATTACTACTTGTCAGTAGTAATTCTGAGAACCATTTTATTAAATAATTCATTCCAATAAATATCTATGACATTAATTACCATCAAATTTGAAAACTTACCAGCCAATGAAATTGCGCTAAGTAGATAAGTAAAGGTGGATTAGATATCTTCTTATATTAAGGTGTTAGCACTTACATATCAGCTTTGCCGTATTTTGAGCAGGGCGGCAGCTCCTCTGCGGTACTGCTGGCAATCGAGGCAGCCATTCCGCCCGTGGGAGTACCCGCTCCGCTGCCTTTGCCACCGCTGCCTACGGCCTCCTGTCGCTCCTCGGCGATCTTCCAAATCGGGCCTGGATTGGGATGCATGGAGGCGTATTCTCGTTCATGAATTCGAGTAAGAACCTCTTTAAAGTGTTCTTCAGCTTCAACAAATTTTCCTTGACGAAGATAGCAGGCAGCCTGTGAAAGTCCCCAGATATAATCTGATATAGATAGTATTAATAATGAAACTACCGATGAAAAACCGAACGATTAACTACGACGGATTTACCAAATTATTTCTGGTTTTTGCAACATTCAAATCGTCAAGTCCCATCCTTGATAAATAGATTTCCAGAGCACGACGATAATACATTTCAACCTGAATGGACAAAGAAATACTCATAAATAAACAGTCCTCATTGGATATTATATTTAGGATTTGTTTTAGTCTTTCTAAGAATGCGACCTTTTAGGAAACTTCGAATTGTCATTCTTGCTATATTAGAAAGAAAATGAGATGGTTCATTGCATAGAGTAATGATAATAGTACCAAGAGAGTTCACTCTCTAAAATACAGAAACGCATATCGCTGCTTTTGTCCCACCAACACGCACAATTTCCTAT
>JAYMFX010059559.1:0-14195 GCA_036784945.1 Monocelis spectator
TCAGTTCTCACTTATTATGCATCCTTATTCTGTATGAACTAATCGCAAGATTTTTTACAGATAAATAAACATTTATTATTATTATTATTATTATTATTATATATTATCATCAACCTTACTTGTGACATCTTTGATTCCAATTCTTTTACAAGTGATACTGAAGAGTTTCTGTTTTCTGATTAAATAATGGCGTTGATTTAGGGGTTGGTAGATATTGTTAAAACAAAGCTCCTTTACATAGCAGTAGTTGGACAACTTATTGATTTCATTTTCAAAAAATGGGATGACATTAGTAGACATAGTGAACTGAAAATGATCATGACTTTTCTGAGTGTAATTTATATTACTTTGCTGCATTCTCAATAAAACTGCATTGGAAATGATAGGATTAGGACATTTGATAAGAAATGCACGATTTTGTTTAATCGAAAAGCAGTATCGGAACAAATCAGATAAAACTATTAATAAAATTGTTTGATATACGTTCATTTTTCTTAAAAATATCGATACAGTTATTTCATATTATGGTAGGATTTAGACGCAGCTCAGTTTAGTTTCTTTATGGAACACACAGCCATAATTTCTATGGAAGTGGAGGGTTACAAGATACAAAATACAAGAAAAAGGACTAAGTTGTTGTGACCCTCCAATTCTATGGAAATAGAATTGGGTGTGATCGGGTATCTAGAATTTTTTCTACACCATTTTTGTGTAATCTATAACTCGTAGCATGAATTAAGAATATTGAATCATAATTACCATGAATATTGTTCTAAATAATTTAAATAAAAGGCTCATCAAATTAACTATTTTTGTAGATAATGTCACGATGTACTTATCTAACGTGTCTGGGCTATACGCATAAAACTTGTATTAAGTGAATATCCAACGAAATACTAATTATTCACCAAAATCACGTTAAATATTGACGCTAAGCTTCTTGAGAACATCTTGGAATAATAGTAAAATACGTTCATAGAACAGGCCTATTACCCTATAACAAAACAGCGAGTCACACCAAAACTTAGCTACACGAAGTTTAGTAACCCTGTTTATACCGAACAAATTTCGGTAATACTGTTATCGTGATAATTTTTATTCATATCCCAGAAACGTCATGAACAAGCCGATATTTCTGGATTTTAAATTATCCAATTTTTATATTTTTCATAATCGTATTCCAGACGGCTCGTCGCTCCAAAACGGAAAGTTTAAATTTATGGCTATATGGTGTCTTCTATACTAGAGGCAATTCGAGATGGAAATCTGGTTATTGGTAATTTATAATTTGGTTTATGTTTATGTTTATGAAAAGGAAATAAAATAAAAAAAGGAACTTTTTATATCTTTTATAGGTAAATATAATGCAGGCCTTTTTCTGTGTTTTACTCATTAGAATGTTAATTATACTAATTGTCAATTTTCTATTGAAAAGCTATACAATACGAACACGAAAACAGAAATATAGTCAAACCTTATGAAAGACAAAAAGCTGTTGTTCAAATTTATTATGAAATAATGGATGAAACCCAAACAATAAACAATGCGAGGACTTTCTTATTTTGACAGAGAAAAATATATATCTAGAAATTATTTATGCTATTCTTTCCTTAAATTGGTTTTGTCTAAAATCAATATGCCGTAGGCTAAATTGGCTAAACATTCGTTAATTATGAGTTATGAAGAGTTAAACTCAGAGTTCTATTATAGGAGACACAATACTATCTCTCTTAACTGTATAAGATAGATAGTGTATAGCTTATATTAAACATGATATGGAAAAAATCAGCGATGAAATGTCTGACTGCATTTTAAACTTTCCTCAAATCTGTTAATTTTCCAAACTAAAAAGCAAAACTCAGGTGTTAATCATAAGGAAATTAAAAAATGTAAAACAATTAACCAACTATAAAATGGCCAACTCATGTGGAAGAAGTAGTGAAAAGAGAGGTCATCTCAACCAAGAAGAATTGAAAGAAAACTACAATGCTATACAATCCGATCAATACTCAATTAATACATCCTGTCTCCAAGTTGGCGGGTTACCTCACCTTCACCATTTTAAGGTCACCATGTCTAAGACTTTTATGCAAGATATAAATCATTTATACCACACTGTAAAAAACATTACGAAAATTTACGGGACTTATTCAGTAAATTTTTGTAAATTCAGCTATTTAGGCATATTTACGAAACAGGTTCCGTAAAATTATAGAAACGAAATTTACAAAACATCAATTTTAGGGAACCGATCCTGTAACTACCTAATAACGCGTCCCGTATTTTCACCGCGTGCTCAGTGTTAGAGGTCGTCCACAGTCAGTCAAGCAGTTAAATCGATAATTTATTATAATGGATTGTTGCAGGGAGAGAGTGGAGACACAGGTTGTAGGCTGCACTTATTGTGCAGAATATCTTTTGTGGACACGTCCTATCCACTCACTTTCTTTCCATTGCCAAACTATATTATGTTGCCTCTTGTTCTATGCAGTCAGATTTATCATTTGTTAAATAGGATCACAGACTATAAGAGTGCTTAATCAGCGCTATATCTCTGTCATAAAGACTACATATTATTGACTGCGCCATCTTTATATTGTTAATACATTTCGAGATAAGCGTGCATTCTTAAAATTACAAACCATATGTAGTGACTTTCCCATCAAAAATTACAAACTAAATTTGCGACGAGCAACAATTGACACGAAGAAATCATTTAAATCACAGACCTTTGAAGAAATGCAACTTTGTTTGAATTCACGTGACCTACCAGCTGATCCGAGATTATTTAAGTAAATATTCAAAACAACTATATAATAAGATCTATGTACGATCTTTGCCTCTTTAATTTCGTCACTCCATGAAAAATCTTCTAGCTTTGGTATTCACAAATGGAATTATCTACTCATCATATAATTAGGTAAGTTTTGGATTAAAAGAGACCATAGATATTAAAACCAGCCCCCGCTTTAGCGGCGGCTCCCTCCTATAAAACAAAACAAAACAAAAAATCAGAGTTTTCTGTAAGTGACCCTCCGCGCATGGAAATGGACTTGCCTTGGATACGAAGAGCATACAGAGATTACATAGTATCCAAGGAAAGTCTAAATTTCCAGTGAATTTGGAGGGTCACTTAACAGTCCTATATATAGGACTATTAAGTGACCCTTGAATTCTATGTAATTTGATTTGTTAATCCGCCCTTAGATACCCCATAGCATTGCAGAGATACGACCATAAATTAAATTTCCAATTCTATGGAAATTTAATCCGCCGTTCGATACGGCCCTATCTCTGCAATGATATGATGTATCTAAGGGCGGATTAACAAATAAAATTCCATAGAATTCGAGTGTTACTTTAACGGTCAATTAGATAAAGAAACTTTTCTAGAGGTTTTAATATACCTACATCGATAGACATTTTCATAGATATAGAGATCAAACTAGCATAGTATACATACAAGAAAAGAAATTTGTTGCGGTCTCCATAAATCAGATAAAGTCAGGTAAATTTGCCTGTTTGATTAGTTGAAATTAGGTGTAAAAATAAGATTATTGTTGATAAATTCGATTAGGTACATTAAATAAAGCTTCTTTTATAGTTATAAATTAAATGTCTTCTGTCAACTCTAGTCCATCAATGTCGCCGATTTGACAGAGAATCAGCAGAAGTATTGTAGAAATTAGCCAAATTTTACGCCTTCATTATAAATTTATGCTCAATGAATTATTAAGGAAAATATTATCGACAGCTGAAAGTGTTTGAAAATTTAATGTAAAAGGAAAGGCTTTTGTGTATAAGGGAATCGTTCTAAATAGTCATTTGCATTTCTCCGTTTAAGTTTGATTAAAATGAAAATTTAATGAAAGCATTTCCTCATTGTGTTTTTCAGGTGATCCTCGCAGCACTATAATATAACAAGACCGCCTGTCTGTAGGTTGGTGATTTGTAGGCGCACTTGAATGCAATTGTGATCCATGTTTAGCTACATGAATGATGTCCGTTTTCTCATTTGAGTGTTCATTAATTTCCTGAAGAGTTGAGTTTTACATTTACATAGTGAAAGCATTAAAAGGTAAGAAATTTCACACCTTCATTAAATATCGCTTTCTATAGGTAATATTTAAAACGGCATATGTGCACGCCATTTTATCAAATTAAATGCCTAAGTATGCCTATACAACATCCATCTTTCATTCAATCGTATTTGTACATATGGATAATAATTTGCTTATAGGGAAATAGGTACAAACATATCTAGGTGAAATGCTACGTTTTCATTGGACGATTTTAAAGTGGATTATTTAAGCCAATATTAAACTGATTTAAACAAAATGTCATTCCGCATCATCATTTAATCCTATATTTCTCAGTGTAATTGGCTAATCTTCATAAATATTCTAAATTTACGCTAAATTGTCTTTAGACACTCTGGCTGTTGGGTTTTAAAAATACATATAGGAAAGAAAACTTTTGATTCATCATTAGCCGGATATACTTAATAATAATAATAAACAGCCAAATTCTGAACTTTAAAATCTTTCATGATGTGTGTAACTAGAAACATCTACCTTGCTTTTAAATAGCTTCTTCGATGATAAGCAAGAACACATGTGATATTGTGACTAGCTACTATTAATTGGGAACATTTTTAAAGCAGTTGTTTCTTTGGAAAGTATTTGCGTTCAGAAAGCTTTCAATATAATATTGAGCTGTATTAATTTACGCTTAATATGAAATTGATAAAGTCCATCTATACACTGTAGCTATACCTAGATGAAATCCGTTCTACGAAAAACTGAATAGATCATTGTCGATATTATACGAAAAGAAAAGAATTGTCAAGAAACAGATTTCTCTCTCTCTGTCATGAATTCATTATGAGGTAAGTGGTTAAATGCATAACTCTTATTATATATTGTTTAAGAAATAATATGATCACACAACCAGCAATTAATTATATTATTACACTGGAGTTTTATTGATTAATATATTAATAATAATCATATGATATTGTTTATATAATATATGATCACACATTTATAATCATTAAAAATAATGAAATGAAGAAGATGGCTTTATTTCTTGTAAAAGAAAATAAACAATGAGATAATTTATAGGTCAATTATGAAAAAACAGTGAAAATAGTGTGTGCCAGTATAAGAGGCGTGGAATGTTATAATATAATGCACGCAGTTAACAAAACCAAACATGTCCAATCTAAAGCTAGAGATACATCATAGATATAACATCTAAGTGGAAGACGACCATTTTAGAGACACATTCTTGTCTATTCCATGACATAAAGGCTGGATACATTTGGATGTTTATTGGACTTGATTTCACAAAAGCAGATCGCTTGTTATTCTCCATTGTTAAAGTATTATATAGGATACAGCAGCTGGAATGAATTACGACAATCTGTGAGTTTCTGTTCGACAACCCGTGTTCTTTCGTTTCTTCTACTTCTGGCTGAATCAATGCTTCTTTTTAGTGGATGATTTTCGTTTTCAATAAATAATACTCAAGACATATTATGTTTTGAAAAGCGTTTTATATTTCTTGTTTGTCGTGTTTATCAATACTTGATATTTTTGAATGGGTGAAGCATAAAGGATATTAGGTGGATATTGTGTGAAAGAGATTCGAGATAGGGTGAAAGTAACTATATAGTCTCTTTTTAAATAAAATTTAAACTTTTTTTGACCATGTGATTAATGTGATTACATTGTATATGATTGTAAGAAATAGGCCTAAAGCTTATGGAGAAAAGGTGAAACAATGAAAAATTTAAATTCTATTTTCGATAAGCAGCAAGTTATACACGAGTTTTGTATGACGTCAGGAACTTTGATTTGATTGGCTCTCAGAATTCGAGCTTTTCTCAATTATATAGAAATCAATTCGATTGTTTTTAAATCAATATAATATGACCGCCCTCTTTCGACCAAAAATAGTTTGCATAAACAATAATAATCTTTAACATAACATTCCAATGGGGTTGGCGCCTTGAGGAACTCCAGAGACTACTTTAGTCGGCTGGGTAATGCATTTGTTAAATCAATGAGGATTGATCAACTGCAGTTTATGTTTTGTATTCCATTTTAATAATCAACAATGTGAGAGTTGTTACCGTATGATTCATTATTTATTCATGGATTCATTTATTGCACCAATTTGTGTCCTTAATTAGATTTTTTATTACCTCCGAATTTATTGCTTCAAGAGTTTAATTTCAATAATAATAATTATGCTTTTAACACATTGAATTTACTGATTAAGCGTTTTAAAAAGAAACAAAGCTTCATCAACGAGTATAAGCCGTTTATGATGCAACTTGATTACGTAATACTGTAAAATTCGGGTAAAGGGCATCATTACCTGCTGAATATTGCATAACCTATAGGCGTCAACTCGCACAATTAAGCTTAGCTGCTCATATTTATTCGTTGTTTTCAATGTTTTAAAACAAAATTGGCAGAAATGTTCTTATCGACTTAAATTTTGCTATTTTACATTATTTAAAACATCCCCTTAAAAAATGTTCATTCAGTTAGTTTGGCATATAGCTACGCTGAAATAGCGTGACGTAAGGATCTATTTAATTTGATTGGCTGCTCTTAGAATTTAAGAATCTCTCACTTATCGTAATTCTCTGTCTTTAAACCAAATAAGAAGCTGATATATTTAAATTAAAGCAGCAACGATTGCTTAATGTCTCCATGTAGAGAGAGGTCTTCATCACTATTCAAATTTCTTTCTATAGCTGAGAAGACTCAGATATGGAATTTATTTGAAATTCATTAGTCGAGTTTATGAAGCGGCAGAACATAAAAATTAGATAGATATAGAGATACATCTATATTTGTTATTAAATAAATAATTTAGGTGAATTAAAAGAATTTCCAGATGATCATATTACCTCGATTTAATATCAATTTTCACGATCTAACAACTTTCTTATCAATTTGCCGCGGTGTATACATATTAGAAAATGCTTTTAGAACCATGCAGAAAAAGCAAGATAATTAATAATTGAATTATCTATATAAGTAATGAGATTCGATTCAAGCGGAATTATTACCTGAAAAAAATGTAAGAACTTACATCCATAGATAAAACTTCAACAATCAAAAAATAGTCTAATAGTTATCACAGTCTCATTCCCATAGATATAGCAGTTAGATAATAGGACTGTTAAGTGACCCTCTAATTCTATGGAAAATGACTTCCCACAGATATAGCAATTAGATAATTTGATCATTATAATTTAAATATCACATGTGATATTTAAAGTATATTCAAAGTATATTTCTATGCTTATGATGCATCTTAAAAATAATCACCAAATTTGTGATGTTTCTCAATGCAATATTATGTAAATAATTTAGTATTGTTAATATTATTTATGCTTATCGATAACAATAAACAATAAAAATATACGCAATAACTGGTAATAGAAATACATCTGTGAACTATAATCAATATATTCATTGTGTTGTGAATTTTCATTGTTAGTATTTCAATATGGTATGACTTCCATTCCATAGAAGAATATCAGAATGGAAGTCTGGAAACAACAGGGTGTGATAAATAAAACACAATTTTTATTTAGCATTTGCTTAAATAAAATTCCCTATATACCTTGCTCACACCTCAAATATGTTCTGCCTCAAAATATAGTCAAGAATACCCTAATGCTTTTTATGAGTTCGTGATTAATTATGTTTTATAAAAAAATACTCAACATAGCTGTCTCTTCAAATTGAAATCTGATAGGAACAAAGCTTATCTACTAAGTAATTAAATCTAAATTTTCTAAATAACTTAATGGAATATAAAAAAAACAACCTGCACAGATTTTGCAATGAAAACAGCATGCAAACAAACATCAAGCACACATTTGATGAGATTAGTGTGGAAAATTAGTTTACGAGAATCGCTGCGGGCTCCGATCAATAAAATAATGCGCTATAGCGACTCCCAGTTTTGATGAAAATTAGGCGAGACTGCCAATTCGAGAGTTTTGGCGGAGAGATAGACAGGAGTGTGACAGGTGACAGGCACGAACACTTCCATAAACAACCGCATGTGACAAGCACCGCCTCTCTGCCGGAGGCGACATTAACTCAACCTCACGGAAAATCATTTTTAATAGAACTTTCACTGGATGAGCAAAACTGACAAACTTTGTTTAATCCCTACTACTGATAGCATCACAAATATGTATTATGTACGTATATAAGTAAAAACAACATTTGACTAATTTCCTGACGATGTCTATAGTTCAATTTATCCGCACTTTTTAGATTAAAAATAAACACGAACAATATAAATAAAGGTTCATTTAAACATAAACATAATATGTAACATAATAGTAACACAATATGCAATTTAGGGCAGTATGACATAAAGAGGTTTGTCAATATTTGGTTTTCAATGTGATTTCAGTCTTAAAATTGTCATTGACAATATATATATCTAACTATATATAGCCTACAGACTATACTTACATCAGACAATCTAAGTAAATTTTCCTGAAATTGGAAAAGTGCTACTTTTCTAATACGAGAATATCTATTTACACGAGAGAGCGCAGCGATCGATTGTTAATAGATATCCAACTGTGGAAATACGTAGAGCTTTTCCAATGAACCAATCCTAAGCAATGAACTTTATTTCTATGGAAATCTTAACATATTATACGCTTCGTACAGAAAAGTAAAAGTATAGACTTTCCTATACCTATCCATAGAAAACATTTATAATTTATTATTCTTTACATAATGATAAATTAAAAGATTTTGAAAAAGGTTTATGATTGAAATAATTGTAGTATAATATTATAGTAGTTGTAATACGCTTGCAAACTCCCATAGATTTTTGTTAAACACAACCTTAGAAACTCCCCATACCTACCTGTTATGGGTGCGTGTATTTCCATAAAATTTGCCCCGGAATTTGTAGGCGACATTAAAACATTCAAATCTTTCATATTTAAGTCTAATTGAAACTTTACGTAAATACACCACATCAAACAAAAGAAGCAAAATCTATAAATTTACAATCAACTTACCACGCGAATTTAATTCGAATCAAAATTACCGCCAAATTATCGGTGTTCTATGTTTAGATATCACTAAAACAAATTTTAACTCAACTCTATATACTTCATCATAATTAGAATATCTCTCTTATACTTAGCAAATTTCATCAATTAAAATAATCGATATTGACACCTGTGATCATGGCTTGCAGTCTGATGGTATTGACGTTTTTCAATCTTTTGTTGTAAATTACATTATAAATAATAAAATTCATCTTTGGTATACATAATATATGTAAGTAAACATTCAAACTCCCAATTATTCTATTTTACCTATTAATATCGAAGAGAAAGAATAAGAAATATGCTGAGAGACACTCTCTGGGTTATTTATTATCAAGAATGTGTCGAGGTTATTCCAGTTCGGTGCAATTCCATATAGTCTGGAAACTTGTCACGAACAAATTCCACTATAAATGATGACGTTTTTAATTAAAAAATATCGACTTCACACAGTCAGTCGTCCAGAATTCCATGTTTTCTACTGAGTATTTTTCTGCTATTATTGTTAATGTTGCAAATTATTTACATAAAACCAAATTATTTGAATTCAAATGCGAGGTCAGTTCTCGTTCAAATGATTTGCTGTTATGTATCTGTAGCTGTTATGTATGCTGTTATCATTTCCTAACTATTTTAAGCTTAAATTCAAATACTCTTTTTGCAATATAAATCAGAAAATGTTAATTAACTCAGTATTTTTTGGCCAACTGTATCTACTGTGGATATAGGTAGGTATATCTATGCAGTTTCTCCCAATTAATGGATCCATTCAGCTGAATTAAATGCTTTTCTATTTAGCAACCAATTGATGATCTATGTAGGTACACTTATACCACTGGAATATTCTTAAAACTTTTGTCATAGAGAGTAACTATAAGTCTATCAGCAACAAGTTGATGATTTTATGTCCCTGGTTAATAGTGGCATTAGGTGAATCATGGGTTCTTCTTATTTGTATAGAATTACCTCTCGAATTCTATCTGAGCAATTAATCTTTGCTATAGTTCTCAATAAAAGAAAGGTAACACTCATAATAAAGTTTCACATAGTTTAAGCAATTTCCCTGAATGAGAATTGCTGTATCAATGTATGCATACAGACAGGGATTACAATTTCATGATCCCTTTTAGGAAGGCTATAATCTACAGCTATAATGCTTAACTGATTTTATTCACATCAATCAATCAATCAACTAACTGTTGTTTTCCTGTTTAATAATAAAAACTATATTATTAATTGTAGCATTAACAAAAATGAGGTCAAACTTTTCAATTTAATCGCTTAAACAATTTGACATTCCATTATTTCTCTAAATTATTATTTTAAAACATTCTCCACACATTCTTTAGTTCTATGTATTATAAGTGAATTTAATTTCATGTCTGGTTTGTATTCAGGTCGGTTTACAATTATTGTTTACAATTGTCAGGTATAATTATGTTTAAATTGATTTATATCTACTAGTTTCAAAAATATATGAGGGATATATATCCCTCTCATCTGAGTTATTATATATACAATCTTAATTGTGAACAATTAATGTTGTATATAGTTAACATGGAGGTCAACATATCCTTATTCTTAATATACTGTTTAAAAAAAATATTCTAAAAATCAATTAAAACATGTCCGGTTAAATGCATTTTTGCAACACAATTTTCATTGGATAAGTACACAAGATTGTATGCTGTACTATGTGTATGTACCTTATGCTTGAGACACCGTAATAAATCTTATCATGTGAGATAGAATCTCTATCTCCAAAGCTCCATCACCAGTCAGATAACACATATGGCATCTGCTTTATATCTATGTGTATATCTATGCTTTTACTTATAGTTACTGGGCATGTAGAGAAATGGAAGACTTCCTGCTAAACTCTGAAAATGATCTTACATATAAGAGAGAGAATCGCTAAGTGAGAGAGAAAGAGATTGTCCCAACTGAGTGAATGTAAAGGCATATCTCTCTATCTATCTCACATGGCTTGTATTACCCGCGAGAATACAAGAGGATTGGGAGGTTCTATGTCATGCATTGGGACTTACTTACTTCCAAAATGGAATCTATAAACATAAATTAATCTCCATAGCCCATATAGCGATGATAAGGCTTTAAAAAAATATTTTACTATATCGGCGCATTACTGAAGCAAGAATATACGTGTAGTTTCATTAAAATATAGTAAGGGTCAAAGCAATTTGCTTCCATTGGGTATTCATTGGTAAATATTCATATTCTAACCTGTTCAAATATCTGAATTAATACATATCAGATATACAGAGGCTGTATTTGTGTATCAGGAATAACAGGTCTGAATTATCAGTTCGAGGTGGGAGGCTCTGATTATATGGCCAGCTATACCATACATTTCATTAACTGTTTATATACAGGATATTGAGATTAAATTCATCAATATCGTCTCTATACAAACATAATCTATACATTAGACATAACATTTTGCATCAGTAGGTAATGTTGTTTGGGTTTCAGTTATATAGTTGACTGCGTTGTTCTATCATAATCATCAATATCAATATTAAGTTAGATTGAGTTACGTAATTTCATTTATTGAGGGAATTGAGGGTATCCTAAAAACGTTTAATTATTTTAAAAAAGACAATCATCTCCAGAACCTATCTTATATAATATGGGATTGCTACAGTTTTCATTGCAGATGTTATTAGACAGTTTGTTTCCGAGTTGCTCATAGTGGAAATCAGTTTATATTAAATCGGAGGAGTTCGAAATGATACATTTGACCTTATATGATACCGACCGCGCAGTATACACAGATTAAACAAGCATAGAATATTCAATCGCAATAAAAGAAAAGAATTAAAAGAATTATTCTATGACTATATAATAATATTTTTGTGAAGTATCCATCGATAGACCCAGTTAATAGGACAAATGTTATTAAGAAATTAAGTTAAATAGTTCATGAAAATGATTAAATTTAAATTCAAAACGATAACTAATTATAATTAACTCAAAAAATTTTGTCAAAGGAAAGGCATATTCAAATGAAATAATTTAGTTTACAAGTTTATCACCTTTTCAGTGAGTCTATGAAACAATGATGATATTAAAAATGTAATCCCGAGCTAAATCTTACGAAACCGACTCTTTTTATACAAATAGAAAGAATAGAATTCAATTCAATAGAAATAGAAATAGAAATAGAATAGAAATAGAAATAGAATAGAATAGAATAGAAATAGAATAGAAATAGAATAGAATAGAAATAGAATAGAAATAGAATAGAAATAAAATAGAATAGAATAGAAATAGAATAGAATAGAATAGAATAGAAATAGAATAGAATAGAAATAGAATAGAAATAGAATAGAATAGAATAGAAATAGAATAGAATAGAATAGAAATAGAATAGAAATAAAATAGAATAGAAATAAAATAGAATAAAATAGAAATAGAATAGAAATAGAATAGAATAGAATAGAATAGAAATAGAATAGACTAGAATAGACTAGAATAGAAATAAAATAGAATAGAAATAGAATAGAATAGAATAGAAATAGAATGGAATAGAATAGAAATAGAATGGAATAGAATAGAAATAGAATAGAAATAGAATGGAAATAGAAGATATATATCCTATAGACAACATTGTTGGGATTATCGTTGTTAAGCCCTATGTGAACAATAGAATATTTTGATGCCCGATTGTATGATAGTGTCTATATGAATATATCACTGAACAATAGAATATTTCAGTAGATTTGGTCTCGTTTAGTGGTTATTAAACTTTTTTATTAATTAATCAGAGACAGAATAAAACAATTTTAATACTATCAATGACAGCCCGTTTGTTTTAATGAGGATTGAAAAGAAAATAATGACAATGAGATGTTATTTACACGAAATTGTCCAGAAATTAATATTTATAATCTCTTAACTCAAGATAGATACAGATTTTCATTTTGTTGTTTAAATTGTTCAACTTAATTTCAATCATTATTAAAACGAATTTGAATTTTCACGAACTTATAGGCGAGTAGATAAATAAAACAATTAGGAATAACGTTTTTATATTCACTCGGCATCCATCGGTTATTTCAATGAATATATTCAGCGCATCTTCTGATTTTTTGTCTATTAAAGCACTCACTCATATACCAATATCTCTATTCTTTATTACTTTGCGTAGTTATTTGACTTTCGCTTAACTCAATGGAAATTCGATTTCAAAAAATAAAATCTCTTAATTAAATCACGGCTCGTATTATATGCTGATAATTGGTAAATATTTATGGTCTTCATTTAAGGAGCAAACGCTATGCGATATTATACAGTGCGATAAAGCAAGCCATTGCCGCGAAAGAAAGATTGGAGAAGTTTGCGAATAGGCCTAGCATATGGTTATCTTGATAAGGGTTTAGTTCAACTTTATGTGAGAAATTTGCACCGCTAGGCATGAGGAATGAGAGAGCTATCTGCTCAATTGAATAATTAGAAAATCAATGTTTATTCATTTGATAAAATCGGCTGCTTGATAAGAACAGTCAGTTGTTTGGTGAAACCTTTACACCAGAACTATAAGTTGGATGGATTTAATTGTCGTATTCATTCCATAATCACTTCCAAATCTAAATAATAAATTCTACTTAAGTAATAATTAGTAAAAACTTTAACTTTTAGGAAACAAAATATGGCACACACTAACTGACCATCTAAATTATAAAATCCAACCGAAAATAATAAACTATTCATTCAATAGTATTTATCAAACTGGATCAAAACTAAATATTAACGGATATGTTTCGGACATATATGGACTTCACAAATTCTATAGCTACAGATTCATTTGTAAAAATGAAAATTTCAGAAATCATACGATAATAGTATTAGATCTGATAGTATTTACATTTGTCAGTATTTAGATTTGTTAGTATTTAGATTGGCTAGTATTTAGATTGGCTAGTATTTAGATTGGCTAGTATTTAGATTTGTTAGTATTTAGATTTGTTAGTATTCAGATTTGTTAGTATTTAGATTGGCTAGTATTTAGATTTGTTAGTATTTAGATTGGCTAGTATTTAGATTTGTTAGTATTTAGATT
>JAYMFX010059670.1:0-14190 GCA_036784945.1 Monocelis spectator
G
The DNA here is from genome assembly GCA_036784945.1 of Monocelis spectator. Taxonomy (NCBI): domain Eukaryota; kingdom Metazoa; phylum Platyhelminthes; order Proseriata; family Monocelididae; genus Monocelis; species Monocelis spectator. The sequence continues at coordinate 2 of JAYMFX010059670.1, forward strand.
TATTCTGTGGCGGTCTGCAGGTGTCGCGAAACCCCACCAAGCTGGAACAGCATATTGTAATTTGCCCAGTACTTTGAGTACTCAATGAGTTTCTAAGCGTCCACACAACGCTTAGAAAACCCTAATTTATAAAAATAGCTCTTGAAAAAAAAATTTCTCAAAATATGCGACATTTTCGCAATTATTTAAAAAATGTTAATCTTACATTTCCATGTTTTGCATTTCTCTATGCGAGTGTAGATTTTCTTTGCACATTTCTTAGCTGCTCTCTTGTACCTCACATAATAGATGATATAACGGAGTCGTGATCCTTGCGTGCATTTTGTGCGCATCACTCTCTTTCTCGGACATTTGTAACACTTGAAGAGACGTACATTGGTTAATTGTTTGCAACAGCCTTTTATTCTCACAGTAAAGTACGTTGTTACTCGTAGCACTCCATCCTTGCAATGGCCCACTACTACCTTGTCCTCTGTGGGACATTTATGACACGAGTAAACATGACGCTTAGTACGAACGGCACACTGTCCATTTTGTTTTAAATGTGAGATGACAGTGGTGATTATACGACGCTCTTTTTTACATGGGTGGACCACTCGGAATTTGCCTTCCGGACAATCTGTTAACAGATGTTAATTAAAAAGGTAACAATAATATTTAAAATATGAAGTGAAAGAATATAACTACGAGTATGTACGAATATGAAAGTACTCACATTGGCATTGCCTAGTGAAATGTTTCAACTTGATCACGCATCTCTTGTGATTTGGGTGTCGTCTGTAAGTTATTCTGACGTGTTTTCTCAGGTTTCTTTTGTTGCAACGAGTTTTATACTCAAAATTCCTATTACATTTACATTGACTGCAGCTTCTTTTGCAAACCTAAAACAAAATAATTGATTTATGAAAACAGACTCATGACTCATAAACGTTTTGTCATACATCATGGATGTTAAACAACTAATCTTTATAAAGTCTAAACTTGTGTTTTAGATCCACTTACTTTAAATAATTATATCATAACAATTATGAAAACATAATAAACACTGTATTTAATGATGCATAGTTATATAGACTTGGTTTGCTATGAGTCATACAGACAATATAGGGCCGTCCTACCTTAGCAACTTTAACCAATAGACATTTTCCTTTTTTCTTCATTCGTTGGCAGAACGATCTCGACTGAAAATCGTCACAAACTCTCTTTTTGCATGGAATAATTCCCTTCCAGCGTCGTAGAATGCATTTTCCAGTGGATTTGCTTCTCTTATGATAGTAAATTCTAGCCAATCGGAAGCAATGTGGATTGTGCTTGTGGTTAGTCTTCATACAGTGACACTTGCGTGAAGCTCTTACCTTTGATGGAGGACATTCTGTGAATATAAGGTAGATATCATCATAGTATTTCACAGTTGATTGCTTTAAAAAACTATTTTGGAAAACTAAATTAAGTGAACTAACTCACTTTTGACACAAATCTTTCTTGATAGGATACATTTTTTTGCTCGATGACGAATGAGATCTTTTACAGACGCCCCAATTCTACCTTTTTGTGGGTAAATCTCTGTTATCAATGTCTTCGGGTTGACAGTGTTGAGCACACAATTACCATACGGTCTGTCTCGCCTGTAGTTTGATTTTCTAATGCCTTTGTGATAACGGCCCTGTGGCAAGTAATAATCAAAGCTGAGGCAGTTGGGGTTGTCCCTACACTTTTGTTTACAATAGAAGTATGGTTTGTTTTTGAAAAATCGAACCAGGAAACGTTTTTTGTATCGTTTATCAGAAACCAAGCATGAACGGTAATGGATTCGGAAATCGATTTGACTGGATTTGCAACCTTTAATAAAGGGATTCATATCTCATATAGAATTTTAAACAGTTTAATTCTAAAACTATATTCTTATATAAACATTTTATATTGTACTTCTCTTTCTTACTTTGACATCTTCGACATGTTTTTCTGCACAAATGGTCCCTGAATTTCCCTCTCTTTTTACAGATATTATGTGGGTGGTTGGCTAATTCTCTACATTTTGATGTTGGTAAAAGATCCCTGCACTTGTCATAGTTAAGAATGATGCGTCTTCCATAACGAGTATGGCCCATTCTGCACGCCACGATACGGACGATTCGATGACTTTTGCAGCGACATCTGTTCATCTTCCATAATGTTACATGAATTCGCATTTTCGCATTATGACATTTAGATTTAAATATTCTTGGTTTGGGACAACCTAGACATTGTTAATACAAAAAATTAAAATCAGATAACCATAATTGTTTAATCATGTGTATTGAGTTAAGAATGAGTTTCATCAGTGTAATATTACCTATCATCTTAACTTTCTTAAATATCTTCCTCTTGCAATACTTTCCTTTGTGGAGTTTGTATGATATGATGTAATTTACCAGCTTGTGATGTTGGTGACAACGCAAAAGTTTCCTTGATTTGGGGCATCTACACAATTGCAACTTCACGACACGCCTTACACGACATTTACAACCATTTCGTACTTTAAAATAGATGATGATTTTCTGGTAAACGTGACCCTTTTTACCTCCTCTTCGTATGATTGAACATTTACCTCGAATCAATCGTCGAGTAGTTGAACAAACTAAATAAAACAGCCAATAAACGATTTAAAATTCAATTCATTATAAACATTACGTTATGGGATCGTATTTATGTATCATGATTCAAGAAACTGCATACCAATTCTCCTCTTTGAACAGATTCGTCGTCTCTTTTTGCATCGATTATTTGTCAATATGAAGTCAATTTTGATTTGAATGATATGACCGTGTTTGCAAATTTTAAACTTGTGTCCTCTTTGACATCCACATGGTTTGTGGATTATTCGACGCTTCTTCAAACATTGACAATGATGATATTCTTTCCAAGTCTTCACTATAGTTTTAAAGATAACTTTGCCTTTCCCTTTCATGGCGCAGTGACTTATGCGAACTTTAGGTCTGGTGTCGCAATCTGTTTTAAAAGGAATTTAATAAAAAATCTATTAATTAAATTTCGGAGGAAACTATTTTAATGATTAAGCTATGCCTAATACTATTTCATTTACTTATTCTCTTCGTTTTCTGTTGAGATTTATGGACGCAAACTTTTCTATCCGGATCAAATACAACCCATCGTTTCGTGCACAGAATATATTTGTGCTTTACGCATCGTTCTTTTTTAATTATTTTTGGTTTGCAACCTGTTAATTGAACAAAAGTTTACGAAATATGACATGAAGCATAATAAGTATATGATATACATATTTAAGTATACTATTACTTACAGCATCTGATGAAGTGATGTTTCAAATATTTACGGCAACGGCATCTTCTCGGCTTGAATATTGCATAACTGATTCTTCGTTTGCAGGTAATCCTGTTGCATGAACTCTTTGAATGAATTGGCCTGGGGCAAGCTACAACATAATCACAATTTTACATAATATATATAAAACATGTAACATACATTTATAAGATCGCAAGATAAAACAATTCAGACATCTTACCAACGATAGATCGACGATATCTTCTCTTTCTGATGCACTTATGCTTCCTTAGGTGGAAAGAGATTCTTTCCTTTACAATGTATTTGTTCCTTTGGCAAGTCTTTTTAAACACGGGTTTAGGACATCTGCACAATTTCTCCCTCACCTTTTTATAAGTACGACACTTACAGTGGACAACTCGACGCTTTATGAATGTGATTGCTTGATAATGATCACGTTTACACTTTCCTAGTTTGACGAGTTTCCTTGGTCGACAACCTGAAATGTGAATTTTAGTTAATTTTATCCATTTGAACAAATAAATAAACTTATTTTGTCTTATGGGACTATATATAAATATATGACTAAATTAAAAGACCAATTTCTGTAATGGAAAACGCGAGAGAACAAAATAATAACTATGAAGAAAAACGGTACGGTATATAGTAAATAAGAAAGAATAATTTACTTACGGGCATAAATTGGTCCTGAAATGTCTCGTTGTACTACATGTTTGTGGCATTTACCAAAGTAAAATCTCCAGTATATCTTGCATTCAAGTTTTCTGTTTTTCACACACTTGATCCACTTCTTTTGGGGGTAAGGACAACCTGCAATAGAAGTCAGAAATTACTACTTTATATGTTTCCTCATTAGTTTTAGTTTCATTTGAAGATAAACTAGACTGGAAATACTACTTACAGCATCGTCTGGTTTCAACTGACATCTTCTTGACACACTTCTTCAGTCTAGGACTGTAAACAAATTTAAAAAAGTAGGTTCGTCCCTTGCAGCCAGTAGATTTTGAGCATTTTTTGACCTTTACTGAACTTGGCGGACACACTAAATTTATGAAATACAATAATTTATTTAAAAACAAAAATAGTATTTCATTTTTTTCTGTATAGAAATGCCATCACAATATTTATCGGCATTGAGATTTCGCATATTGGTTATCCCAACCACTAAAAGAGATATCAATGGCTGCTGATATCAAATGTGAGTGTATCGTTTTATTTCGTTAGTTCATGACGTAACAACGGCAAGTTCAGTCTTGCTGTTTAGCGTAGTCCTCACATTACCTTGATTAGTAAGTTACCTATAGTAACCGCCTTTTATTTAACATTTTTTTGAAAAAATAAAAATAAGAATCTTACCTTTACCACATAATCTTCCCGCGACAATTTCTGGCAGATGTTTAATATATTTCATTTCACCCAAATACTGATAGCTACCTTTACTAATCAAACTCTTCAGTTTGGCTTCATTTCTGACCTTTGGTCCCACAGCCACAACATTTATATGGACTCCGTGGTGTTTCAGACGGACAGTTTCTCTTTTTGAAGCTTCATAATTGAATTCAGTAATGCGATCAGTAATGATAAAAAGATGTATGGGAATGTGTTTCCTGGCTCGAGGCAAGAGCTTTTTCCTTACTACACGGAGAGCTCGATCCAAGTTGGATCTACTGCCTGAATATGATTCGTGCTTGATGGCAGAATACATTTTTTTATAATCGTGCTTGTGGTTGAGGTTAAGTATCACCCTTGGATGGTCAGAGTATTTCACTAGCGCTACTCGAATGGAATGTCTACCAATTGGGAAATAGGCAATTGCTCTTTTCAAAAAGATGGACACTCGTTTTCTGAATAATGGTCGTCGACTACGGACTGACTCGTCGATTAAGAATATAACTTCTGCTGCTTTTTTCACAGGACATACTGAAAAAAGAAATTAGCGTTCTTTACAAGTTGTCTTATGTAATAATTGTTAGAAATTAAAAAACTGATCGTCTTGCAGATTGTACTTACAACACTTTCTATAGACATGACGCTTTATTTTGACACATTTGCATCCTCTTCGAACAAACTTGCAAATGGTAAACCTCTGACGACCATATTTTATGTCTCTCACAGTATGTTTGCAAGGACCTGATACTTTCACTAGTCTTTTCTCTCTGCATCCTATTGACAAGAAGTAAATAGCAGAATAATTCAATATCAGCTTTAGAAAACAAGAAATTATACTCTGAGAATAAAATATCATAATTACTGATTTTGTGACTTTGTTTTCTTAACTTCAGAAGACAGCGATTTTTGTGTAGAGAATACTTTCCAATGATAAATACAATATGTCCTTTCTTACAAATCTTCTTTTTCCACGGTTTTGGACAGCAACATCTCCTTATTTTCTTAATAATCTTCTTAATACATTTGCAGTTTCTATGCTTGTATTTTACAATTATGATGCTTTTGTGACATTTTCCTGAAGCATGACACCTAGTTCGGTGGACCCTTGTTCTGCGACAATGGATGCGTTTGTGTTTAGTTCTTACGACACGATGGCATTTGCATTTTGACAGACGGTAATATATAGTTTTGAATAAAAGTAATTTATGATTGACACATCTAAAATAATGAGATACACACATAGTATTCATTTTATATGAAAGCTACGCTTCAATCTTTAAATAAGTAGGTATACAATCATACTTGACTAATTTTCTCGTTGGTTTACATCGACATCTACATGGATGAGCAATGAAACGTTTCTTGCAAGAGCATCCCACTCTCTTTTTCGTAACAAAGATTCTTTGCTTTACTCCTTTTAATGGATGGCACTTTGTGGTGCGATAATATCGAGGCACTGGATTGCACTTCACTTTGCGTGAACGTATATATTTTAAAGGTTTACAAGCTTTACAACTGTGTGGCTTAAAATGAATTGTCAATTTCACTTTTCTGCCTCTTTTACTGAAAGCAACCAAACAAAATAATTAGTATTTGTTTATTTGAATAAATAGTTAGTATTTTTTAGGTATGCTAAATTTAGTGACTTACGCGTCGCAATATTTTTTAGTAAATGGTTTGCGGCATGAACATTGCCGACAATATCGTTTTGTCTTTGTCTTGCATCTGCATTTATGCACAAATTGAGTTATAGAGATTTTATATTTATATGTTGCATTTCTACCTTTCCGACAATTGGACCAAACAGTTGAAGATTTATTGCATATTATGGGCTCTTGTTTCACTTTGATCACTCTTTTGCATGTACCATATTTAGTGCGTCTAAATATTACTTTAGTGTGTTCAAAGGCTGGTTCGGGAGCATCCACACAACGAGTTTTTGAATAGCCACGAGGACAGTCTAGCAAAGGAAGTGAGGTATATAGTCTTAAATTTCAGAAATGAGTGAGTATATAGAGATAATAAATTGTTTAACTTTCAAAAAATACTTACTCCACTTTCTATAAATACATCTGTTAATTCTCTTGCATTGACAACCAACTCGAATGGTCTTACTAATTGTGATCTTTAATGTTCCATCTGGGCGTTTGTCCTTTGAAATTCTTTTATCTCTTGGACAATCTGCAATTTCAATTCAGTAAAAAATTGAAAAACTGATAAAAGGAAACTGGAAATATTACAAAATATCAACACGATATTACACGATATTTCAAAATAAACTTACGGGTAACCCTTCGTCTGATCCGTGTAACGGTTTGACAGTAACCGGCGACCAATTTCAGAGATTTAATGATGGTCTCCACCACACCACTGTCGTGTCGACAATGCTTTTTAATGGATCTACGATTTTGGCAGCAGCACGTTTTAGTCTTTGCAACATATTTCGGTTTACATTTGTGATTTTTAAGAATGTAGAATCGAAATATTTTAGTTTTTCGACATCTTTTATTGCAGGGAATTCTCTTAACTAGTTTCAATGATCTGTCACACCCTAAAATAAAAGTTATGATGACTGTAATTTATTTTTCTATCATACTGTATCTATCATATGATTAAAGAGGTCATCATCTTACGGCATCTTCCGCGTCTTGTGCGAACTAATTTCTTGCAGACACAATCAACTACTTTGGGAGTTGTGATGACTGTAATTTCATGGCCAGTCTTCCTGTTACAGTGGATGTTTATAGAGCGCTTACCGCAATCTAGAACAGGAAATAAACATTTGTAACGATTGAAATCATAGTTCAGTAAAGTAAAAGTATCGGTAATGGTTTCACAATAGTGTTGCCTTTAAAGCTATATATATGAATTATTTCGCGATTAATATTCATAATATGGACAGAAAATATTTAAAATTTCATTAAAAAATATTAATGGGAACAAAAGTTATGTAGTGACGCAGCCCAACATGGATATCTTTTTATTATTTAACTTTGTTTGAATAAATATGTGTATCATTAGAAATAGATATTAGAATTCTAAATTAGCCAGTAGCCATAGATGAACAAGGATAATGCTCAAGTCATTGAAAACAAAATCACCATCATTTTTTATGGGAGATAATTTCTCATTCTTCCTGATTTAGCTCCTGATTATATGTGAATATCTAATCACATGAAAGCATTTTTGCATTTTAAGACACAAGAAGAAGTGAAAGCAGACGCAAAAGATACCCTTAAAAGTATTTCTTTTGAGTTCTACAGGCAAACCATTATCCTTTACTGTTACCCTTACTTTTGGTACGCTCCATATATGCATTAAAAAAATTAATAGCCAACAATCTTACGAATCTTCTTGAACATCTTCCTCACTGTTAATCGAACACATTTCTTATTCTTGAGAACTATTCTTGTGTGACAGATTTTAATTACATCATTGCTAACGCACTTCGTGTGTTTTTTTGGTCTAGGAGCGCATCCTAAATAAATTAAAAATAGTTGTTATTAAAGGTTCTTACAGCAGCTGTATATTTGCATTATACATTTTCTCATTTTAAATCTCACCGCATAGGACAGTTTTTCTTATCACTCTTTTGCGACACTTACAACCATCTCTTTGATGTAGCGTTATAATGATCTGTTTGTAAGAGTTCTCATGCTTGCTGTATTCCTTAACACGACACTTGGTGTGTACAATCTCCTTCTCTGGACATGAGATCTGACTAGTGGACACACGTCGCTTAGTGATGCACCGACAATGTTTCAAAATGTAATCCACCTATGTAGATGATAAATGAATTTTGTTATAAATGTGCCACTGCCTTTCTAAATATAGCAGTATCATAGTACTAACAGTAGGGTTGAACCAACTACTTCACACGGCTAGAGTGACCCAAAGTCAAGATATCTATCTCAATATCTAAGCAAAATTTCATTCTCGAGAGTGCTTAGCCGGGATTCGAACTCTCGACCCCTGGATTGGTGGTCAAGCGTTCTAACCATTCGGCCAGCGCTCTCTACAATGAATGTTTGCTAAATATTCCATTCATTTAACAAGCGCTTTATTTTCTTATAGACAATAAAATATTAACTTACTCTGGTATGTCTGATGACCCCTTTCTCTTGATCGCATTGATTGTACGAGTATCCTTTTGGACAAACACACTGACATTTTTTGACTGAGATGCTCTTGCGACACTTACACCTATGCAACCAATACTTCATCTTTATTATTTTCTTGTAGCCACGGAAATGGAAACAGCGTGTTCTAAAAAAAGAATAAATTGTTTTAAAAATGATATAAAATGATAATTGAACTATTGTATAAACTATAATGAATTGTGTACACATACTCAATGAGCTTGACAAATCTTTGAGAATATCTCAGTGAATTAATTAATGGAAGCATGAAACTCACTGCTTAACCTTTGTTCCAACTCTGCATCTGATGTGCTTTCGCACAACCGATTTTTCTTTAATGCACCGGTCTCTGATGAGTTTGTGTTTAATGGTAACAGTCTGCCAAGCGTTTTTAACACAGCGTGTGAACCTACGAGGCTTGGGGCACCTGCAAATCACATGTTTCACTCGAACATTGCGCCACTTACATTTGCAATTTGAGACTCGTCTTTCACAGCTGATGATTGAACGCCGACCGGTTTTGCGATTACATTTGCCGCGACGAACTTTTTTACCCCTACAAACTGAATTTTCACAAAATATATCCAGAATTCAAAAGGTGATCTAATGTACATATGTGCATGTTTAAAATGCATTAATCTCAAGTATCATATTTAATGCTTACAGATTTTAAACCTCTTTTTGATTGCCTTCTTTCTACAACTTTTGCCTTTATTATAGGTAATAAGTTTGATTTTCAAGATATAATCTCCTCGACAAATCTTTCGAACACGAGGTGGATGCTGCTTGTAACACGCACATGGCCAGGAGATTTTGCGAGAGAATGTTCGGCAGGTGCAATGCTTAGCCACTTTGTAAATTTTTTTGTCGACTTGTTGATAATTAGAGGATTTAGAGCACTTGCCTGATATTCTTTGAATCAAACGAGGGTGAGGAGAACAGTCTAAAACATAATAAATATGCAATATTTATTATACTTACAATGATGTTATAAAAACAAAGAAAATGCTTCTTTATCAAAGAGCTCTTACTTAGTTTCCTGCGATAGGTTGTCACTTTCCTCTCACAAGAATTAGTATGCTTATTCAAGATGAATTTGCAAACTTTCATAATCTTGATATGCTGATTTTTACATAACAGTCGTTTCTTAGGTGGCGGACAAGCGCATCGTCTTTTGCGTATCTTAATAACCGTCCAGTGACATTTTCTCGTATATTTTATGAATCGTAAACGTAAGAATTTATCCGTAGCCCAATTATGCTGACATTTTCCCTTCCAAAATCGTACCTTCTTTGAACAGCCTATAGATAATACGTACGTACGTACGTAAAAAATCGTACGATTATACAATTTATCAATTTTTCTCAAGGAAATATTTTAATACATATAATCATCAAATGACAAATAAATTCTCCATACTCACCACATCGATGAGTTTTCCTTCTAATTCTGGTCACGCATCTACATCCACGCACCTTTTTAGTCAGAATTGTGTAGAGCCTTCTTGTTCTAATGCATTTACCTACGTGGATTTTAGGCTTCCTACGTTCACACCTGACTTTTCTTGTGACATGATGTTTTTTACAGACACAACGGCCGTCAACTAAGTGGAAGCTCTTCCACCGAATGACAAACATATTCTTTTCTCGTTGACAGATAGATCGTTTTGGTGTTGGTCTAGGACAGCAACACTTGAAATGTCGGGTTTTTCTACAATGATTTAAATGATGATCAGTTTTACATTGTGTAGATAGAATATAGGTACATAATAAATTAAATTCGATTCTTACCTTACTAACTTGCACTTGCAATGTTTATGGACCTGGTGATAATAGGTCACCGACTTTGAACAGGTATACTTGCTACATTTACGAACTTTCTTCCATGACTTATTGCACAAAACTGGTCTAACATGTATACGCACTTTTTTCCGACAATGTCTCTTTCGAATGTCGGGATGATAAGATGTAACTTTAGTCACCAAATGTCTATCATGAGAGCATTTTGTTTGTCTTTTTGGTGAAGGACATTCTGAAAAATATATATTCATTCAAGATTGAAATTTATGTCGAAAGATCCATTCTTTACATTTCACAATCCATGTAGAAAGTAAAAGATTAAATTGCTTACTGCATATTTGTTTGGTACGACGTAAAGGCTTCCAAATACATTTACAATGGTGTGACATCTTCTTGTAGGTACTGCAATGCCTATATCCAATGCCGAATTCATTTACAATGCACTTTGATTTTCTTATTCTTAGTTTTGAAGAGCAATCTAAAATTATTTTACGAAATTATTTTAAGGTATCTAAGGTATCCTTTAACTCAGTGCATCATTTTATGATTTATTAAACTCTTACGGTGGTGGAATTTCTTATATTTAGATCTCTTGACACACATCTTTCGTTTCAAAACATAATATGTGATTTTGATGACCACTAATGACCGGGATTTACAAATCTTTCTTTTCTTGATTCCATGTATGATCTTACAGTCTAAAATAATGAAATAAATTCAATTCAATTGGACTATATAACATTATATAAATAAGTAACTGAAATACTAAATTACCACATGGTACTCTCTTCATCTTATATCTTCTGTGACATTTGCAGCGGATATTTTCCGACCACACGCATTTGATATGACGCATGCCTGTACTGGCCTTACCACGGTGACGATCACATTTCATTTTAATCTTCTTGAGTGGGCTACAAGCTGGAAGAAACAATATTTCAATGCAAAATTAAGAAATATTCTTTAATATTGCAAAAATAATTAAGGTATGGTCTACAACTTACAAACTTTGACTCTTTGTTTAAAACGACTGAATGGACATTGACCTCTTTTTAATCGATGATTGATGAAAGTTTTTACGATTACTCCACCTTCACATCGAGTGTGTCTCCGGTTCAAATGTTTGCAGCCTGAAATGGAATATTATTTCTTTTTCATTATCTGTGTATAAAAACTATTCGAGTAATTGCTGGACATTGTTATAGACCTACTGCAATATTCATGCCAAAATCGAATTTTTGGTCGACATTTACAACTCTTTTTGTCAACCTTGTATCGGATCAGTTGTACCTTCCTCTTGTGTGTTTCCTTGTCGCATTTACCGCGTCGAATGTTTTTCTGATGACATCTCTGATGCCAGCGGGTGCAATTTTTATGGAGTCGACAAGTTTTTGATTGTCGGACAAATTCAAAAGTGGTCTTACAACGAACCCATCTTAAAGAATAATCGTAATCATTGTATGTAATTAATATTTGTGCCTGTCTTTCAAATCGGAGGGAGTAAATTAAAATGTTTACCTTCCCGCTCCGTCACAATAGATTCTCTTCACTGGTTTGGGACACGCACATCGTACTTTTTTCATTCTCATATATTTGACACATTTGTGATCAACAAGACGGTAAAATATTTTCTTTATTCGACGGTGATATCGATGGCATTTCGATTTAATGATAATAGGAGCGGGACATTCTGAAAAGAGTATAATAGATGAGTGTTTATGACATTGTCACATTCAAAGCAAAGTATAATTGATTTATTTTCACTTACTGCAGTTGCCTCGCATGACATGAGTCTTCCTTTTACACTTACATCCGAAACGCTTATACCGTATAATTCTCCTTAGAAACCTCCCATTTCTATTACATCGTTCGAGAACTTTCGTTTTTGGACAGATGACATGAACGATTTTCTTTTTTATCCTCTTGACAACTTTCTTGTTGTTAATGAGGATATTTTCTGACAAGAATAATGGATAGGCTTTCACTAGACGATATGATGTGTATATTGTAACCCATTTTCCTCTTCTTTTATCGCAAAATTTCTTTATACTATTGCGGGGTTTACAGCATACACGATGTTTGCGAATTATCTGTCAGTTTATAAATAAGATATTATAATATGAGGCTAGGCAAATATAATAATCAACATATTTCAAGGAAATTATTTGTAATTTTACCGATGATTTACACTTGCAATTTTTAACAAAGTTTTGTTTAATAGTAATGATTTGATGACAACGTTTTGTATTGTGATTATGGATGCATTTGGACTTGTGAATCGTAATTGGTGGATGATTGCAATCTAAATATAAATTTGAAATAAATTTATATGTACAAATGAAAATAATTTTAATAAAAGCTGCATACTTACTTATATCTTTAGTTAGGGTTTCCTCTCTTGGTAAACAGCGACCATTTATTCGATAGTAAATCTTCTTGTAAGTTTTTAAGCAATCATCGGCGATGCACAGGTGTTTTGATATTTTCCGTTGACAACTACAAAGTTTTGTGAATTTTCTGTGCTTTTTAACACATTTACAACCTTTTTGGACTAGCCAAGACTTCTGCAGTTGCTTGAAAAATCCAAACTGCTTACGTATTACACATTTGCTTAGTGACCGGATCTTGACTTCATCAGAGCATACTGAAACGGTAGGTATGGATTTAAAAATGGAATACATCTTTATAGGAAAAGTTTCAAATTCCACATTTTAAACGCTGATCGACTTCTACTTACCAATGGGATGTGCCTGGAAGGTTTTATACAGTAAGCACTTCTTTGACCTTTTCTTTGAAAAGTATCGTTCCCTTACTCTAAATATTGCCCCATCTTTGCAGAATTTATAATGTCGGTTTTTCAAATGACACTCTATAACAAAAAAATCCAAACTTATTATTTGTTTACAAATCTTACTAATTTGTTATTAGTACTTACTGCATGCTTCTTTCTTGGTCTTGAAGAATTTCTTACAGCGACATCGGATATTCCTGTAAAATGTGGTGATGCACTTTCTCACAAAGTTCTTGCACTTAGTCGTAATGGTTCTAGATCTGGGACACTTGATATCCCGTTGATATGATCGTTCACGCTTCAAGCATACCTGCCTATCTGATCTACGAACCAATTTAAAGTCAATGACATCTTTTTCAATGACATTATCGATGCATCGTTTCCTCACTAATCGTTTTGGACATCCTAAAATATAAAATAATAAATGGGTGATTTCATATTTCTATACCTTATAATTAGAGTTGATTTATATTCCAGGGTAAATATTAAGTAAATTTACTGCAAACATCTGTGTACAAGGGCTTAATATGCCGAATGCACTTATTCCCATATCCAGCCTTTTTCATTGAGAAATAGATAGCAAAGACTCTGCGCTTTTTTCTATGTTTGCAAGATTCTTTCTTCAGATGCGATTTTGGACAAGCTGAAGGAAATAATAAATTGAAAACGAAAATTAATCAACACACTGATTATAAATATATTTGACAAAAGCCGATTATTTATTAAAGTGCAATAATAAATAACCGTCAGGTTTTGTATACACTACTT
>JAYMFX010059892.1:0-14185 GCA_036784945.1 Monocelis spectator
GTCATTTTGATGTATTTGAGACTGTAGAAGGCAGTTAAATCGATAAAAACGGTCATTTTGATGTATTTGAGACTGTATAAATTATTTAAATCGATAAAACCGGTCATTTTGATGTATTTGAGGCTCAATACGGTCCGATCTCTATGAACAAGCCATACTGAAAATGGCAGTTTGATTTGAGTTGACAGTATAGACAGATTGATAGCTATATATTTATGCGCAGACTTAATACAAAGTTCTCTCATTATTTAAGTAATTTTGGAAATGAACGCTGTGTTTTCTACCCCTCAATATACAGAGATAATATGATGATTTACAACCGAGGAGGTATTAGAATGCATCTCAATGTCCAGAGTGTTATCCACTATCCAGATTAAATAAAAGTGAGAAAAGTAGCGCTAATTCCCGTTACTTATAAATAATCAGAATAAAGTGAAAGAGATCAGAAGAAGCTGTACACCTACTAATTCTTCCATCAAAATAGTAAAGAAATACAAAAGAAGAATATAAACAACAACACAGCGAACAGAGATTGAGAGTGGAATGGAATCAGTAAGAAGAGGGGATCGACATTTTAGAGTGGGAGAGCTAGCCAAGATCTAATTACCAAATAATAGAGGAGAGAGAGAGAGAGAGAAGGGATGACTCCCGAATCGAATACACAGCCCAAGAGATTTCCTTTAGTAGGTAGGCATTGGCCACAGACAACTGCCAACAATGATATTACGTAACATTCCACTAGGAGGATTACATAATGAAATATAAAGAGAGGGCGAGTCACTCTAAAACAGTTAGTATATCGATCGAATGACGAACATAATATCCCATTATTATTATGCACAAGCCTGCAGTTTGCGTGTTACATTTGAATTTGTTTTGTTATTCAAATTGAAGTGTTCCAGTCATGACAGGGTATTACGTAACCACACTGGATAGATGGCAATGAATAAAAATGTTCGATAAGTTTACAAAAAAATGAAAGAAAAAAACAGATAGAAATTTAGACATTTTTTTGACTATCACATTCGAAATTGTTCAATTATCAGAAATGAATATTAAAATTTAGCACATTTTTCGTGCAATTTATGCGTGTAAAAAAATAACAAGTGAATTTAAATTGATATCTATGCTTCTAAAACGTTAGCCCCTTTTTTGCTATGATGTCTATGTTTCTAAACAATTGACCGTTAAAGGAACCCTCGAATTCTATGGAATTTTTTTGTTAATCCGCCCTTAGATGCATCATATCATTGCAGAGATAGGGCCGTATCGAAGGGCGGATTAAATTTCCATAGAATTGGAGGGTCACTTTAACGGTCAATTTGCGCATTTTTGTTATGATGTCTATGCTTCTAAAACTTTAGCACATTTTTGCTATGATGTCTACGCTTCTAAAACTTTAGCACATTTTTGCTATGATATCTACGCTTCTAAAACTTTAGCACATTTTTGCTATGATGTCTATGCTTCTAAAACTTTAGCACATTTTTGCTATGATATCTACGCTTCTAAAACGTTAGCACATTTTTGCTATGATATCTACGCTTCTAAAACGTTAGCCCTTTTTTGCTATGATTTCTATGCTTCTAAAAATTTCTGCATCACTGCAGACCATAGAATATACAGACTTTTATAATCTATTTATAGATTTACCTAGACGGAGTACAGCAGTTTTGTTACAGACAGCGATATATACGATTTTAGAGGGGTTTCGACTATGGTAGAAAGTTCCTTATCATTAAAATTATAGAGAATTCTATACACTGTCTCATCAATAACTACAAAATCTGAGCAGCTCTGCTCTACCTCTCATTGGAGTGGTAGCGGGTTCCAGCCTCATCAGAGGCAATAAAGTTACTGATTAGCACGTGATAGTGGCGAGGAGGTGTTAAAATACTCTGCTTATCTTTGAGTGGTATTGATTTATAACAGATGTTGTGATTAAATCAATATATAGGAGAGGAAATGTACAATTAACTTGAGAGCTTTCTTTAACCTTTATTTGGGTAAGTATGAATAATATAGATTTCTTCTTTTGAAAATTTATGAGAATCACTCCACCATTTTCTATAGTCAGTGTTAGTCTTGACCTCAATTCACGTTAAAATACAAAAATTGAATGATCAAACATGATGATGATAGGTTCTAATTCTATTTCACCTCTCTTTCAAATGAAAACAAATACTTAAGCAAGCGATTTAGGCTCACCTTTAACATGTTGAGAATCTTGATGCTTAATTCGTAATCAAAATTGGTGTACTTGGAGCCCGTCATGTCATAAATGAAGATAATACCGTTCCGTTGTGTTACAGGACTGAAAAATACAATACGGAATAAATTGCTTTGACAAATTCTCTCTATCTCTGTCAGCTTGACATGTCTAACATGATGTCTATCCAACACCACCACTACTACACTGTACTGCAGAATATGCATGCATCTGGTAAGCATCCGATAATGTTATCTTTTATAAATACGATGAGATAAGCAGTGAGGATGGCAGAGATACGCATGCATGTGTTTATACTGAATACAGTGTACAGTAGCTGATGAGAGGCTGGTGAGAGGAGCATTTAGGCTTCATCCTCATCCTCATCCTCCTGTCTGACAAATATTTAAGAAAAGAAATTATGAAAATTCTAAATTCACTCTTAAGTAAGTGATAATTGATTAGAAAATGGTCATGAATTAAGAGAATGTTGTTAAAATTATACGATTGGATTGAAATAATAACTTAACAAGCCTAGAAAGTTCTCCATAATAACTTAGCAAGCTTAGAAAGTTCTCTATAATAACTTAGTAAGCTGAACTACAATTATCCTAAAATCAATAAATTCAACTGTATTCACCTTGATAAAGCCGCATCCAACTGGAGCACAAGTCCTCTGAGAGTATCCCGCTGTGTGGTGACAGAAGGCCAATGGAGTCTGGCTGTGAAGAGAGCTATCGCAGAACCTAATTCGTCACGTAAATTCTAAAAATTTATCAAAACTTTACACGAATTATAAAAGAAAAGTAAATTGATTAACTTTCGAGGAATTTAATTAAATGTGGATGGGACTAAATGAAATCTAAATCTAACAGCCATTACATTAACCGATGAACCTTGTTATGATAGCATCATCTCGATTTGATTTTCTTCAATGAACAGATGAACTTCAACTGACTAGTCAAAGTGAGTCTCGTGAAATAGTGTCTACTAGAGACCGGGTTAAGTAAACCCTCTATCTTGAAGAAGAGTATAATAATGGTAATTAATCATTCAAATGATTAGTAAATCTAGTTCCACTGTATGCGAATCAATTTCCACTCACCAGAACAGTGAATTTTCCAGACAGCAGTTCTCTACGGACATTTTCATCGATGTGATTGACAGATAATAGACCTTCTGAATTTCGTAGACGCTGTCAATATGATAAGGCAAAAATATAATTGAAACTATTGATTTTTAGAACATTAAAACGATTAAATAAAAAGTGTAAACGATAGAATGTTTATTTCTTTATGCTGAAAGACAGATACAAAATGCTGTTTTGTTGATTGACAATTAGCAATTGATATACAAATACATGAATAACCGAGTCAAAATATAATTTGCTAATTGATAATAGCAAGCATTTGTATTTCCAGTACAAATCAAAGGGTGCATTAAATACAAATAAAACCACAGAACTTTCAATAAAGTAGTTAGAAATAGTTTTATGATTAAATTTAAATTTAAACCTTTTTTAATTTTGCTGCAAGAAAATTATGAAAATGTAATTAAAAGTATATTATTAAAATGGTTGAAGGAACTTTCAAAAATTAGGTAAAATTAAAAAATACCTGATGAGCTACATAAAGCTCTATGGCCCGATTAACCTCAAATTTTCTAGCTGCTAAAAATTTAAAGGCAATTGCAGGATTTTCAGAACCGTGATCAAAACGACATGGCAGTTTAGATGCTTGTTCGATAAAAAGTGAAACACACTAAAAAACAAAATTGAGATTTAATATCAGACAATGAACTTTAATCCAAGACTAGCTACAATATTAAAATATGAAAAAAATAATCAAAATCATAATTATGACACCCTAGAAACATTAGACTTTATACAAAGCAATTCTTATTCATAATGCCATAATTTATATTCTTACTAACTTGTTATATTATAGAGTCTGGTTGTTTATTTCTGAAACTTGAGTAATCAAGTGAGGAAAATAGAAATTAAAACATCAAATGACAACAAAAGATTCCTACTATATAATTAATATAATCGATTGATTACAGTGAATGCAACTCAATGACATCATTGATACAAACATAATACTAGTAATATGTGAATCCATCACAGAGAACAGGTCTTTCAGAATAACACTAAAGCAGTAAAGAAACAAGATGATAGTTTAAGAGCCTTAAATTCAAGGATTTACTTGATACCACAGAATAATGGTCAATATATAATCTTAACAATATTGAAACTGTTTTTATTAATATGACACTTTATAGATAATTTAATTAATAAGTGTACATGATAAACATATGATCTAATAAAAAATGTGATTACAATCAAGTTTAATTACATCTATCAAAAAATATTGATATGGCTTTTAAAGATAAAATTTTGATATAAAGGATACCTAGTTTAGAAAATGATAAAGAAAAAGTAACTGAAAGTACTTAAATGTTTTAAAAACATCAATATTAGCTTCAAAAATTAAGAAATGTATATTTTTCTATAACAATGTGAACCTTTCTTGCAAAACTATTCCATTTATTATCATTGGCAACTTTATTATGGAGAAAATAGCAATTGTGATGAAGGTTTTAAGGTTTAGTTTTATTTCTAGTTTTGTAGTTGAACTTTTGGAAATAGAATTGTGAGTCTGTCAAGTCAAAATAGTATGCTAAATTGTGCAGTAGTTTTCTTGGTTAAAAGAACTAAAAATTAGTCAGTTAAAACTATGAAGTTTGACATTAACAAATAAGATTTTTAATTAGTTCTAGTTTGAAATTTATTTTTTTAACATGTGATCAATTTAATTAAATTTATATAAGAAATTAATTTACTCTGTGAACATTAATAATATTACAAATAAATTGAACTCAACATTATATTAGGTCAATACCAATTCTAAATTTATATTAGCCTCAAATTGAAGATAAATTCTATATTGAATCTTTTTTTTCAAAAGGAATTTAATAAAATACTTTGCAAAACAAATTTGTACATTACCTTCTCTTCTTCTTTGGTTATTTGTAAGTGACCTAAAATATTTCCGGATCGATGGGATCCATTTTCTGAATTATCCATACCGATTAATAAATTAATATTCCATATCAAAGGTTAGGTATGATAGCTGCTCAATAAAAGTTATATGACTTTAAACTGATTGTGTATTTCAGTTTATAATAATATTTTAAACAAAAAATATTATATTTATATTTACCTTTTCTAAATGCCTTAATATCATATAAAGTAAAAAAAATAAATTTATGTGTTCATATTTCAATGTTTCATTAAGTTATTATTTTTTTAATCAGAAAAACTGGAAATACATATAGATAAATAAGGAAAACGTGAATAAAACACTAAAGCACTATTATTAAAATAAAAACAAGTATTTTGTTTTTCCATATCAAATATTTATTTAAGAGTTCATTAAATAAGAGCTCAATGGTTTCAGCTAACGCAATCTCGGCTCTTAATTTTCCTAACTGATGAATTTATGCCAAAAAGAGATCAATAATCATGTATTATCAATAAATTCGATTTCATTATGATAATATATTTTAAATATACTAATAAATTAATTTTTTTTCATTAAGTAAAACATTTTGGTTATTTAATCTAATTTGAGCCAGTTTGGTAAAATAAAATATAGTTTAGATAAGAATTCTATAGAATTTACTGCGGATATATTTATTACATTAAGGATTCTTTGTAACTGAAAGTTATACAAGCTTTTTAATGATGGTTGTATGAATTAATAACTGGTAGATTTTTTACAGTGATACTGATAGCTGATAGCTGATATTTTGGCAATGACCTTAAATTTTAAAGCTTCACCATTTTTTTTCATTAATTGATTAGAATATCATTATCAATGCATAAACATCTAATTTTTTTATCAATTTCTGATAAATAATAAAAGATTTTGTCTATCACATATTTATCATGAAGGCTATTATTTGGCTAAAAAAATAATTTAAAATTCATCCAAGAAATTATTTCAACTGTTTCTAATTTCTGTATTTCAACTTTTATTTATTATTGAAACACTGTAAATAAAAATTAATTTTTAATTAAATTATTAAAGAAAGTAGGTCATTTTTGACTCATTTTATTGGTTTATCTAGATATATCATTATTTGGTAGACAATAGTGTTGGAACGTCAATAAGATATTTTTCAATAAACACATTTGTTTAATTTAACATAAAATAACAGCAGGTTTTCATAAATTATTTAAGTAAAAGCATAATTTTATTGTAGACCCAAATGATCACTCACAATTAATAGAAACATCTCAGTCAGACTGACTGAGATTTATTTACATATTTATTGTGCCACACACTGACTGAGTCAGTGTGTGGCACAATTAGAGATCTATTTACTTCTTATTTACATGAATTTTTGGTGGAAAACAAATTTAAAAATAAATTATTTTCACATTTTGTTTCTGTAACTATGCATGCAGTTATGTATTTGAAAAAAATTATTTATGGAAAATTTATTATTGAATTTCTGACGTTATTGTATATGTCCACCTCATCATTTTTATTTACAGTGTAAATGTGTTAGTTATGTGAATACTTTTATTAAAAAGGTAATTATAGTTTTCAATTATCTTTCTTACTCTTCCTATTATGAATTAAATGTAACTAAAGCTCTGCAGTATTTTTTATTGAATTATTTTGTTTTAAAATCATCAATTACAAATTTTAATTGTTAAGGCTATATCAACTTGGATTAGATTAGTTGAATATTTCTACTTGTATTATCCTATGTTGCCCAACAATCATGTAATAACCTACATACTATTTATTAACCAATGATCAGACCCTAATGACTAATTGAACTAGGAAAAATGTTATCAGTTATTTTTACTAAAACATTTCTTACCTTTCCGACACCATTCCACTTAGGTTTTTATTAATGATAGTTCTGCAATTGTAATGTTAGTACATTTATATGTATATATATATATATATATCAAGAGATTTACATATTAAACATACCTTTTCTACAGTAAAATGGATAAGGTCAAAATTAAGAATAAAAGATTTTAAAATTAAACATTTGTTTGGCTTAATAGTTCAATAAATAAAAATTGAAAAATTCATAAATGAATGATCAAAATTGTGTAAAAAATTGTGTGCTAATCTAGTACAACATATAATAAACTAACAGCTAACAGAGAAATCTGTAAGATTAACTGTAACTCATTTTATGTTTTTATACAATTTCTTTTAGACAAATGGATCCTGGACTTCTTTTTTCTCAGGCCCTTGGTAATTTGTCAAAAAAAGATACAGAAGAATCATTTGTTGATTCATCATCTGCAGATGTAAAGAACTCAAATACTACTCCTAACAATGTGATTAAAATTGATGATGACGATAATTTCGATATTGATGAGTTGCTTTCATCAACATCTACTGATGACAATGCACTCTTGGATATTGAAAGTTTGCTTGGACTAAATAATTCTGATAAACAACCACCGCCACAGCAAGAGAGTATCACAGCGGTTGCATCAAATAAACAGGAATCAAGTAGTTTTGATATTCTTTCTATGGCTCTGATGGAAGCTGGAATTGATCAACCCAGCTCTACAGCTACCGAATTGATCACACCTAATCAGAATCTTACCCCTAATTCCGTAAACAAGCCACTTACCACCCCTGCTAATTCCAATTATCGAATTGTGCGTCTCAATAACTCCTCATCTGTTATCCACGTACTGCCATCATCCGTTGAAAAAAATCCTATCACTCCCACACAATCAATTTCTACCGCTAGCCAATTAATTGAACAACGGAAATCCTTCGCAAATTCAAATTTGGTTAATGGTTTGATGAAAAGTGAGAATTCATTGACTTATCGTACCACTCCTCGTCCAGCCCAAAATATCAACATTTTAAAGAGAAAACCTAGTGCAAATGTATTGCGTCATCAGAATGCATTCGCTTTAGCTCTTAGTGAAAGCAAAGGTATGTTAATATTTAGTTTACGACAGCATTTTGTATTTTTAATGAAATATAATTGACACCTTTACTTAGTGTTGTAGTTTTGTCCATAACAGTTCGTTCGCTATTTTAGGATTACCAGAAATATAACATTTATTATCTCTATGCATCTGTTTTCTTTCCAGTTATATTTGTGGCTTTCAAAATATTGATTAAAATTTGGGAAAGTAAAAGTATCCGTTTAATAAAACGTGTCAATCAATGACTATTAATGGGTTATATTTATGCCAACTGTTTCTGTCCGTGTCCAGTCTTCAAAGGGTTAAATTATTATTCGAAATATGTAGATTGATCGCTAACATTTGATATTGAATGCGATACTATCTGTGTATTTCAGCTGCTTTTCAATCGAATGGAATATCTCATGGCATGATGACTGTGAATTCTCCATCGAATCTCTCTACTCGCAATGTTAAACAGACGATTGTATTGCGAACCACGGGCAGTGACAATAATAATATTCCATTCAGCACCATTTTAGCTGATTCCAATGCCATTAATCGCACCCTTCAAAGTGGTCCTTATTCATCGTCCCCTTCATTATTATCACTATCAAATAGAATGCCTTCCGGAAATTCCTTAATGACACCCAGCAGTATTCTTAAACCATTTGACTCTGTGAGTATCTCTCAAAAACTTTTCCGTCTAATTAGTACACGGACGATGGTAGTTAAAGAAATTAACGATTTCTTCATCGTATCTTCATTTTAGCGTCGTTTTGCTCAATCAAATGATGACGAAGTTGAAGATGAGAATGAAGATTTGGGCCACGCCGAAACCTATGCTGAATATGTTCCTAAAAAATGTGGGATATTATCTTTATTGAAAATAGCGTATTTCTAATTGATTTGCCGGGCTCGTATTATTATTATTATTGTCATTACAGTGAAGCTGGGTCGCAAGCATCCAGATCCTGTGGTTGAATCGTGTTCCTTGTCCAGTGTGGAACCGCCAGATATACACTATCATTCCATATTGCCAGACAGTGTCATTCACGAGGGTCTCGTCTCTTGTCTCCAACTGGAAGCGGTCGTGTATGCCAGTCAACGGCACAGATGCCTTCTACCCTGTGGTCAAAGAGCGGGCTTCCTTGTCGGTCGGTTATTCTCTTTATTCTTTAGGTTCGATTCAATTGAGTTTGTTCACTTCTCTCTAATAATCTGTTCTGTTCTGTGTACAGGTGATGGTGCAGGGGTTGGCAAGGGTAGAACTATCGCCGCTATCATTTATGAGAACTATATACACGGCAGGAAGAAATCTCTCTGGCTCTCAGTGTCAAATGATCTCAAGGTGGATGCAGAGCGGGACTTGAGAGATGTCAATGCTCATAAGATAAAGGTCCAATCGCTGAGTAAAGTGAGTTATTAATAAATGCAGTACTTATAAGTATTTCCTTTCATTGAACTTGAGCGTGTATTCTCTTTATAATATTAGCTGAAATACGCGCGCATATCCGGGAAAGACAATGGTAATGTGAAAAAGGGGGTGATATTTGCCACTTACTCTTCATTAATTGGTGAAAGTCAAGGCAGCGCAAAAGCTAAATATAAGACTCGTCTGAAGCAATTGATTCATTGGTTAGGCAAAGATTTCGATGGCGTGGTGAGTTTGTCTTCCTAATATCTGTAATGTGGAGTACCTCAGGACTCCGTTGTAGGACCACTTATTGTCCGTATTTACATAATAGGGAATATTATTTAATGTGGCAGATCGATCAGGCTATGCTTTCTCTCTTCATTTTCACAGATTGTATTTGACGAGTGTCATCGTGCGAAGAATCTCACCCCATCCGGCTCGCAGAAGCCCACGAAAACTGGCCTAACTGTATTGGAGCTTCAGAATCGTCTACCACTGGCTCGCATTGTTTACGCGTCCGCCACTGGCGCTACCGAGCCGCGTAACATGGCCTACATGACGCGACTGGGTCTGTGGGGCGAGGGTACACCCTTTCCCGAATTTTCTGACTTCATACAAACTGTTGAGCGGCGGGGAGTGGGCGCGATGGAGCTGGTGGCGATGGATATGAAATTGAGAGGCATGTACATCGCCAGACAGTTGAGCTTTCACGGGGTGAAATTTCGCATCATGGAAGTGCCCATTGAAAATGTGGTCATTAATAATCAAGGCTTCATAGCGACCTATGACGCGGCGGTGGATTTGGTGAGTTTGACTTTAATAAGGATACAGCTTAGTTAGTTAATCTCTGTGGTTTTCAACGTTTCAACATTAATTACTATAAAATATTGATGCTCTTTCTCTCAGTGGGAAGAGGCGTATTTATTATTTCACGAAGCCTCCAATATGCTCGACACTGACAACCGCTTTAAGAAGGCAATGTGGGGCCAATTTTGGTCGGCGCATCAACGCTTCTTTAAATATCTCTGCATCGCTGCAAAAGTGGACAGCTGTGTAAAATTGGCGAACGAGGCTGTGAAGAATAATAAGGTAATAAAATATTTCCCTCTTGTTAACCTAAATCATATGATAATCATCTTCCTAATTACTACATACTGTACTGTTGCATTTGAATACATTGATTTTTTAGTGTGTTGTCATTGGTTTACAATCCACCGGAGAGGCTCGAACTTTAGAAGCTGTGGAGGAGTTGGGCAGTGATTTGACAGATTTCGTGTCCACTACCAAGTTAGAAATATTTAATAATAGACTGTGATCTCAGCATTTGAGATTCTCTGTGTATTGAAATCTCAGCATTTGAGATTTGAATAATGAGATCACAGCATTTGAGATTCTCTGTGTATTGAGATCTCAGCATTTGAGATTTGAATAATGAGATTCTCTGTGTATTGAAATCTCAGCATTTCAGATTCTCTGCGTATTGAGATCTCAGCATTTGAGATTCTCTGCGTATTGAGATCTCAGCATTTCAGATTTGAATGTGTTAGTAAAGTAAGATTTTTCTGAATTTCTCAATGCAGAGGTGTCTTCCAAGCGTTGGTGGAGAAAAACTTTCCCACTTCTGAATTGTTTGCAAAACGTGAGAAGAAAAACGCCAGCGAAGGTAAATCTGAAAGTGCCAATGGCACCGCTAAAAAGATGAGCCTGTCGGAAATTTTGGGTGAAAAGCGGTTTCAAGATGTCATTGAAGGTCGAGAGCTCACTCCCAATCGATTGTTGAATGGTGGTAAGAGTAAAAAGCCCAAATTGGAACTGGGCAGCGACATTGAAGTGGACTCTTCTGATTATCGGGACTCAGATCTGGAATCCAATCCGGAAAAGACGAATCGCAAAAGAAAATGTAAGCTTATAATGTAAGGAGTAGTTTGGGAACATATGCTGATATTTACACTCTCTCTCTCCTACAGGTTCTGACTCTACTATCAAGAAGAAGAAGAAGAAACGCTCTAAAAGGGACGACGATTCCAGCGATAATTCCAGCGATGACAGTGACTTCGATCCGACTAAGATGATGGACCAATGGCTCGCGAAAAATAAAGTGAACAGTTATGGCAACCAGGATGATGAAAGCGACACCTCCACTACTGGAAAAAAGCCCAATCAGACGAATGGCGGCATCAGTAGAACTGGAGAGACACCGCAGCAGATGCGCAGTCGACTGTTGCGGTGCATCGATCGTCTGGGCGAGCGTCTACCAGCCAATACTCTCGATGAATTGATTGACAAGTTGGGCGGACCGGAACTTGTGGCGGAAATGACTGGACGAAAGGTGAACAATGATGACTCCGCAAGATTTTATTTCGAAATTAAGATCGATGAAGTTTTAAGAGTTTTAAATTAACTTATTGATTTTCCTTATCTAACTAAAATTTATTTTACAATTTACAGAATAAATAAATTATTCATCAAACTGTAAATACTACTCATAAAATAATCAGTAGTATATTGTGGATATAAGAATAAAAAATATTTGGATTGAAAATTGAATTTTCTTTCTAAACCTTCCTCTACTAGGGTCGAATGATACAAGGCAGTGATGGCACTGTGACTTATGAGTCAAGACGCGAATCCGATGTTTCATTGGAAATTTTGAATTTGACCGAGAAGCAACGGTTCATGGATGGTGATAAACTGATCGCGATAATCAGTGAAGCAGCCTCTTCCGGTATCTCTCTGCAAGCCGACAGGAGGGCGATCAATCAGCGCAGGCGAGTTCACATTACACTGGAGTTGCCATGGAGCGCTGACCGAGCCATTCAACAGTTTGGCAGAACTCATCGGTGAATTACTATTTATTCAAATTCAATTCAATGATTTCTGAATGCTGATAATCTGTAGTCATTATCTCTAATCGATTGATTGATTGATTGATTCCTGCATTGTTAGATCCAATCAGGTGAGCTCACCCGAGTACATGTTCCTCATTTCTGATCTGGCGGGGGAGCAACGATTTGCTTCCACTGTCGCGAAACGCTTGGAATCTCTCGGTGCATTAACGCACGGTGATCGGCGCGCTACTGAGTCGCGAGATCTCTCTCAGTTCAATCTGGAAAACAAAGTGAGTCGCGAAGCTCTCGAGCGCACAATGCAAAGCGTTCTAACTGGAGATATTAGTCTGGTGGAGACTCCAGCCGCCTATGGCTCGCCGCTCAAATTCTTCGAAGATGTCAGAAAGGGTCTTGAAGGTGTCGGCCTGCTAACGAATGGTCTACACCTGGAGAAAGGTAAATGATCCCTCAAACAAAAGTGCTTTTCTCTCTATGATTTAGCAGGGAATCAATGAATCAGTTCGATGATGATAATTTTAATTTCAGATTGGTGTCAGATGTCCAAGTTTCTCAATCGTATTCTTGGTATGAGGGTTGCCGTACAGAATGCCCTGTTCCGTTATTTTAACGATATGCTGGACGAGATCACACGACGTGCCAAATCCGATGGTAAATTGGATTTGGGGATTATGGGTGAGGAGTTCAATAAATACTGTGTTGTAGTGTATTGAATACTGGGCTGAGATGAATGAATAGGACATTCGTAACACATTCGGTGAACTTTTCATGTTATTAGATCTTGGAGTTGGTGGGGATAATTTGGAGATTGTCGACACACAGTCGTTCGATACTCACTTTCTATCAGACCGGACTCAAGTCCATTTGCATAAAATTCTTACTAAGCGAGGTATGGATTGGACCGCAGCTCTCGACCTTTACCTCCTTCATTCTGGAAAGAAAGACGGCTTCTATTTGCCCAAGAATGTGAGGATAACAGTTCATATGAAATTGAGATTCTGATAAATAATTCTGATAATCAATGCGTTTTTTGTGATTGATTAAACTTGCAGAATCGAACTAAACCAATACCCATTTTGGCTATTCGCCGATCCTCTCGTAATGACAAACGAGCTTCACAAAACACTGAAAAGCTCTACCGTATTTACAAACCTAACACTGGTATGCAGGGACAACCAATGCCAAAGACTAAACTATTAGAGAAGTGAGTTATTCTGACATAAAATAGGGCTAATATTGGACTATCAGACATCGATATCAGATGTTGGACTCGATATGTGGAGATGTTTCTGCTGTCTGAATGATATCAGACATCGATATCAGATGCTGGACTCGATATGTGGAGATGTTTCTGCTGTCTGGATGATATCAGACATCGATATCAGATGCTGGACTCAATATGTGGAAATGTTTCTGCTGTCTGAATGATATCAGACATCGATATCAGATGATAGATTCGATATGTGGAGATGTTTCTGCTGTCTGAATGATATCAGATGCTGGACTCGATATGTGAAGATGTTTCTGCTGTCTGAATGATATCAGACATCGATATCAGATGCTGGACTCGATATGTGGAGATGTTTCTGCTGTCTGAATGATACCAGACATGGATATCAGATGCTGGACTCGATATGTGGAGATGTTTCTGCTGTCTGAATGATACCAGACATCGATATCAGATGCTGGACTCGATATGTGGAGATGTTTCTGCTGTCTGAATGATATCAGACATGGATATCAGATGCTGG
>JAYMFX010060003.1:0-27776 GCA_036784945.1 Monocelis spectator
TATACTCGATCCAATGCTATCCTCGTGACATCATATACTCGATCCAATGCTATCCTCGTGACATCATATACTCGATCTAAAGCTATTCTCGTGACATCATATACTCGATCTAAAGCTATTCTCGTGACATTAAATCCTCCTGACAAAGCTGCGTCCCCTATTTTGTCATTTCAACCAGTTACGATGACGACTCGGTCCAAATTTAGTGGCACATCTTAGATGAACGACAGGTGTTAAAATAGAAATCTAATTTAAATACTACCCAGAATGACGAGTTCCTTATGAAGGAATTCTCCATACGACTTGTGTTCCAGTTCACCAGTCGGAAAGGCCGAGTAAGATGGGCGATTGATTTTTTCCCCTTCTTTCCCGCAGTTAGACGCTGCTTATTGGAAGCGATTTTATTTAACTCCGATCCATCTGATGTGGGAGTAATAATGGCGCCAACAAGATTATCTGAAAGTCTGGGCTTAAAAGGAGGACACTCGGAAATATTCGGACTGTCCAAATGCGATGTCATGATATTATGCTTCGATTGAAAAGCCGCGATTTTCCCAGATTTATCCGTATTATGCAGCGAATGAGAATCATGGAATGAATTG
Source organism: Monocelis spectator (assembly GCA_036784945.1). Taxonomy (NCBI): domain Eukaryota; kingdom Metazoa; phylum Platyhelminthes; order Proseriata; family Monocelididae; genus Monocelis; species Monocelis spectator. The sequence continues at coordinate 603 of JAYMFX010060003.1, forward strand.
GCTGGAATATTGATAAACACAATCAGGCTACAATAATGTTGATAACTACAGTATGGAATATGAATGATGAAGGTTTCACTTACATTTGTTAGCATGAGATCTGGTATTGTAGGCGAACATATCGCTACTGCTGTTAGAACTCATGAACCGAATCCGTCTCTTACCAATCTAATAATTATAAATTCAAACAAACATAAAATCACATTTTCATTATTACTGAGTATAATAAAATTGTCATGAGCCTTTTAATCGTGTTTTTTTTTACCAATCAACTAAATTAGAATAGAATATCATGCTTTACTTCTTCTGAGGGTGTCAATTCCGGTGGAGATGGAATGGGACTACCAAGTTGTATTTCCTGGAGGTTTCGTCTACCTGGATTCATAAGTAAGGGGGTGCTGAATAAATTCTGAAAGTAATTAAAACAGAATTACAAATTCATCATTACTATTCATTGATAAACTGTTGACTATAGTATATTATCGAATGGAATGAGATTTTAGTGTTTCTAAGTATTTTTTTGTTTTAAACAAAAATAAGAAGTGAAAGAAAAGAAGCCTGTGTTGCTGTGAAGAATTATATTAGCTAGGTCAAGATATCTTCTTCTTCCTCCTCCTCCTTCGGCTTGGGGTCAGCCGCTCGCGTCTTTAACCTCCAAAGATTTCTGTTTTGTGCGTCCCTCGGCGTATCCACAACCTTTCGATATCCTCTTCCAGGCCATCGATCCATCGCATTCTCTGCCTGCCTTTACTTCGCATTCCTCCTGCTCTTTTGTCCATCATTTTCCTTAGTGGGTGGTCATTTTCTCTTCTGCAAAGGTGGCCGAATTCTGGCTTCTCTGTATAACCATAGACTCCTTCTAATAGCTTCACTGGGGATGCACTCTAGGAATGAAACGGATGATATCCACCTCAGCATCATTCTCATTTCAGTGTCTCTACTGTGTACAGGAGTACTGGTCTGAAGTATTTTGGGTTAGTTACTAAAATTAGATTTTTGGATTTTCCAAAATCATAAAAAACTGAGGATGAATGAGAGAATCTGATAACTTCATAAATTTGAACTACGATCAGCCATATGATATGCTGCTAGTAATTAATGTTAAGAGAGATTAATTAATTATTATGTAATCAAGAACAACATCAATCATACATACTTGATTGTTAGGGTCTACTCGAGGACTGATTCGCTTCTCTACGCTGACAGAGATATCTGGTGACATCTGATAAAATTGAACACTCATAGAAATGAAAACAGTATATTTACATGGTTACTTAAAACCTAAACATTGATTGTAATGACTAAAATGAACTATTCTGGTCCTCATTCGCTGAAATAATATGACGTCAGGGTAGATAATTTGATTGGCTTTCAGTATGTAGGGGCCGAATTCTGAAACGCTGGTTAGATTTAATCTCAGATTAAATATGATATTTATTAGTAGCTTGTATTTTCAAAGTAAAAGTTAAAATTAGACTAATGAAAATATCCTTTTAACCATAGCATCGAGTTAATGGTAATCTTAGAAATATGTTTAACCGTTTCAGAATTCGGCTCTAAACAATCAATAAAAATATTAAACGTACACATTCATTTTCTAACGATTCAGTTACAATCTAAAATATATAAATAAAATTTTAACTCAATGAATCTCATTTCATATTGATGCCTGGCTATGGTTTGTCATAACGCAATCAAGAAATTTCTTCTAACATGCTTTACTAACAATCTAAATAGACTAATATGAATGTATCTTGTAATGCAAGTACTTACTTTAAGAGAATGTTTACCAATTGCGGAGAAGTCTGGAATATTTTCATTTGAGAAGTGCAGACTACTATTGTCAACTTTATTCTTTCTAGTAGCTCCTTTGCCTTTGTGAATATTTATGAAGTTGTTGGAGGATGACATTCTGCTAAGATCAGTAGAGGAGTATTCAGTTCTGAAAGTATCTTGAAATAGATCATCAACCTATGAATAAATCAATTATACTACTATTATTAACTTTGCTTAGAAAGCAATAAAAATAAAGTCCACTCGCATTCTTATGGTTAATTACAATGGATAATATTTATCAATATACTTAACCTCATGTAACTTAGTCAATGTACGTAAATCATGATTTTTATTTTCTACAACAAAATAATATTATTTGAATTACCTTATGTACTTGATTTGAATTGCTAAAATAAAATCAATTGAATTGTTATATTAACATTTAATGAATTTAAATTTAAACTAGGTTCCACTACTTCCTCAAAATGGCTTTATGATTCCGAAAAAGATAATTTCTAAATTAAAAGAACTTTCATATGTCAGGAAAGATAAACTTAATTAAATTTATTAACCTATTGAGATATTGATATAAACTGCAAATCTAAAAGACAGTTAGTTATCTTGTCACGCTAGAATTTAAATAGATCTTTTTATGTCACAAACTTTATAACTTTTGAAAAATAGTCAATTTAGCTAAAATCATATTCCTTTTTTCATCACAGGCTTGATAATGCATCACAGAAAGGGTAGGCCACATATAATTTTGCAAATGTAAATGCTAAATTATCAAATATGAATCATTTTAAATCAAATAAGTGCAATTCTATGCAATTGTCATTACATATTCGTAATCCCTGACCACAAGAATTGAAATCTGAAGGCAAAATTATTTTAATTAGTTCTAAAAGATATATTGAAAAAATAGATAATTATAATAAAAAAGTTGAATTATTAACTTTACCTGACAGAATTCTTTGTTTCATTAACCACAAGCTAAAATAAAATTGTAACAAGCCTCTATTCAGTAAAATGCTAATAGTAAATCTTTATATATATTTAAGATTGTGCTTACAGAATCAGGTGAAGTATCACTGGCTTCACTAAAAAACAATAGCATGTAAGTTTGAAATATTGTTTATCAAAATACCTACGACATGAATTTTGATAGCATGTTTTGAATACTTAGCAAATTATAAAATCATGTAATAAGTTGGTAATTAGTAGTCATTAAATAGTTTAGATTGCATAGGAATATATTTTAAACACATTTATGAAAGAAAAAAATGTCATTTTGTATTATCTGATACTTTAAATGTCAAATTTAGAAATTAATGAACTGAAAGATCATGCCTGTAATATTTTGTTGATAGTTTTAATATTTTGGGAATATCACTTTAAACCTAAGAAAAAAGAAGAAAGTAAAAGACATTAATTATTAAATGGTAGTTAATAAAAATCAGACATATGTAAAATCAATAAAAAATCATTAAGATCTTGAAAAGTATGTAAATATAAAAATCATTGAAAATAAAATCACTAAATTTAATTAAATCTTAATCTTAAGATAATATAAGTGAAAAATTAAATTGAAATATTTCCTGAAATCAAATATCATTTTGGCTTTACAGTGCAAATAAAAATGACAATATATCTATAAAATTTATTTATTATCTTGTGGGTAGGGTACCACAGAGACAATAATGTCAATGATAAAATCTAGCATTAATCAGATAGGGTAATATAGCTACTTTCAATTTTAAAAATGGACATCATATCATAGGTACCTACCAATAGTTTTTTCTCTTTTTTCTTCTGGTATTCATTGTTTGCTAAAATAATTAAATAGATAAATCAATTTACATAACTTTAACATAATAATACAGAACTGAATTGAAATAAGAAGAAGCTATATACAATCAATTTGTTTATTAGTTTATAAAATTAAACATCCTGAAAATGGGTAATTTTTCATTACAAATATTTGAAATATATTTGAATATATTTTATATATTCAAGACTAAGACACCTTTAAAAAATTTGGAATAATTTCAGTTTACATTAATATTTTCTGGATTTTTAATTTTCTTGAACATAGATTAAAATAATTTACTAAGGTTAGGAAGAATTTTAACAAAAAATATACTTTATTATATTCTTATTACTTTAATAATAAATTTATTAGCAGGTCATAGACAAATTAGTAACAATCCTTCAGAACGTCAGAATTCCTGTAACAAATTCGAAAATTAATTGTTAATAAAATCTGATAATTAAACTGAAGAGAAAACTTTCAAATGATAATTTAATAGCGCGACTTATACAATATAAAACTTTAAACAAAATGTTTTATTTTTTCACTTTTTCTTTCAAGTAGTGAAACCTTAGAGTCTTAGAGTGTATTAATTAACTTATATTTAAAGAATATGCACTAAGTTGCTAAGTTTTTGTTTGAGAAATTTACTAAACGGCTGTAATTATTAAATTGAATATAGATAGGACAACTACATTTTTAATTTCATTCCTATACTGTTTAAAAAATTAAAAACAAGGTATCACATTCTTTCCGTCCAATCAGATGGTTCAAAAGTTTTAAAAACTCTAAAAATACTTGCTTAATGAATTCAAAGTAAAATCTCTTAAAAATCTTCTAATGTGCAACCACTTTACGAGAAAATTCATTCTGCCAGAGAGCAAGCACCCTCCTTGAAGCACCTTTTCTCACAATAATATTACGACGGTTAAATCTTTTGGCTACCAAGCATTATCAGTGCACGGTTTCATTAATGTTTCGATATTTAGCTTTTGACAAAATTTACGTACATTTTATTGTTCCTACATGTTTCCATCTTAACATTTTTATCCTATGCAAAATGTCTTGCATAAAGGTTTTATTCATAGAAATCTGATTTTTTGTGTGCTTTTTTGTAAAACAAAAACGTCTGATATCTATGGTTATATTAGTTATTTGTTTTCAGATAATCACAAGAGTATCGGATAGTATAAGATTCTATTAAGATCATGCCATGGGAGTTGGATATTACAGGGTTCCTCAAAAAAATGTCCAAACAAATCTATGAACTAATCTGTACAGCAACCCCAACTCCGATATCTATGACTGTACTTAAGATAACCATAGATATGTATTATTACAGCTTCGTGCTGTCTACTTCAGATACATAGATACTATGCATTATCAGAATATATTATCGATTTAATCAGAAATTTAATTCAATCAGAAAAATATATATTGAAATACAGAAACAATTTATCATATCATACTGTAAACGAGTCAAATTATTCATACATCAAATGTCATTATCTAAATCAATTTGCAAACTAAACAAAGATTAAAATATTTAACTGATTAGTCTGTGTTAAGAATGAGGGCTGTACCCATCAATATCCAATGACTTGAATGTTCCTCAGTGTAAAGATCAGTTTCGAAAACCAAGCCAACTCCCATGGCATTTCGTCTCTGTGAGGTGACATAAACCGGACATTTAAGAGTATTCGTTAGCTTTAATTTATGCCTCTCAACTGGAATTAATTTCATTACTGGCATCTCCTGTACAAGCTGCCGGGGAGGTTGACGAATCAAATATCCTTTCTGTAAAATCAACGATATGTAGAATTAGTTCACTCATTTATAAATTCATTCATTTTATTTGTCTAGTCAATAAATTTATTCTGAATATTCTACATTATAGAAATAAAGATTAAAACGTAACTTTAATTGTAACCGAAATTGTGACTATAGAAAGAAGACTTATAGTTGATTGGTTTATCTCACTTCAACATCCCAAGCTGCTCCTTCCAGATATAGTCCACAGGCATTGCAGCCAAGTTCAGGAGGCATAGTGAATGTTGTCTCTGTTTCTTGAACTGGTACGTTAGTAACAGTGGTCATCAAAGCACATTTGTCCAAAGCCCAACCGTTTCTTCTGCAAGCCTTTTGAATGAGTGCAGTTATATAAGATTCGGGTATTTGTAGGCCTGACAACCACATTACTGGAATCTCTAATTTACCCACACCAATCTAAGTATTAAAAAATAAGTGAGTTTTACTAATATAGAATTTAATCAATGAATTATTTTACAAAACAAATATGAAAATATATTCTTGTATACTATATGAATTTATCTTCTCGATTTATTGTCAAACATATTATGTATTATATTTATGAAATAATAAAATAAAATGTTCTGGAAATAATATAAGTAATAAATCAAAAATATCCCAAATAATAAATATTGAAATTGTTTTAAAATCCTTACCCAACGGGTATACTGGTCGTTTCTTCTGAGAAGATGATTAATCCAACTGGCCAAATTTTTCTCAGTATTTGGAGCTAAATTGCGCCAGACTTTGGGTATGAGTCCGTTGCTCATGCAGCGGAGAACATCATCTAGTTCGTGAGACATCCCTGCCTCACCAGCTAAGGCTCTTTTGAGCTCGTTTAAAGACAAAAACATCTTCCTCAATAGCAGATTGAATCTACATAGATAGAATATAATAAAATTGATTAACGAAAAAGCAAAATACGATCGCCTTCAAGTTTTCAATACGCGCTCATTATTTTATACTCCATATTGTTATACATAATTATGAATTATAGATATATAGACATATCAGCATTAAAATGCTTAATTCGCTAATTATCAGATCAGATTTCTGGATATGTATAGCATCTGTCAGCTGTATAGCATAGAGTTTGCTATAGATCAATTAGAGAGCGGCACTACTTGGACAATAACTATTTTCGGCCAGGTCAGAATATTTAGAAATAAAAAAGAAAGCTAGACAACGAGTGAAGGAGAAGTCATGGTGATAAAAATACTCGACCTCCTATATGAAAATAAAATAAAATATTAAAATTAACAAATTTTTATGTTCAAATTACTATTCTCTATTCTCACCTACCTATCTAATTCTTGAAGGAGCACTATAGAAGTTGGTAATATTTCTCCAATTAGAAGAGTCTTCTTAACTCTGGCAACATCATACAGAACAGGTAAACGTTCTAAAATACCCTCGACAATTTGTCCAACTATGGCTTCTGTTGACTTCACATTCACAGCAGCTTTCGCTGGAGAAGCAATTACAGATGCCGATGAAGCACGAGATGAAACAGACTCTCGATTGGAGGTTCGACTATCCTGACTATTAATAGTTTGTGGAGCACTACTGTCTTCACCCTCGGTTTCATCAGTCTCTGGTTGTAATTCTATCAAACTAGACCACATAGTCTTAGCAAGGGTTGTACAATAACCGATCATAGCGTTGGTATGGAGACCAAATACTCCAAGCCGCTGCTCGAATGGCAATTGTTTGATATAATCTAAAAAGATAAACGTAAAATTTTATGATTGCTATAGCAATAAAACTGCTTTTGACACACGAAATAACCAACTTAAAGTTGTCAACAGGTGGTCAGAAATTTTTCAAATACCTATGTTAGATCTACTTGTATTTTTCATTAAGAAAAGGTATAAAATACATTGAAATTAACAGATACATAGGTTTACCAGTGTAGATTTCCTTTATGGTGCTACACTTCTCCGGTTCTTCGGGCACATAGTACTCTACATCATCGTCATAATAGAAGAAGAATGGCTGAAACTCATCGAACAAGAAATCACCGAAATATTCATCCATGTATGTTGTAAGGATTCTCCGATCATAATTATCGATTGCGCGACCACCGTACATCACCTGATACATTCGTTAATCGATCAAAATTGCAAATAGAAATTAAGACAATATATACCATATATTTACGTCTGGGATTAGAAGGGTTAGCTTTAAAAAAAATTAGAAATACAATAAGTATGTATATTTTCAGGATGAAGTAAACTTTGTAGTGGAATGAAAGATCTTTCGAAAAGATCGTACATGGAAAATGGTATAATATAAATAAATCAAAGATTTGAGGGTGGTATGCATTTCAATCTCTTAGGTTTTCGGAATTTAAAACCATTATTTACAACGTATAATGATCTCATATCGAGATTCGTATACATACGTATATAATTAGAACTCACCTCTCCGATAAGATATTTGATGCTACCCCATGGCAGCTCAGGTCGATTTTGTTCAAAAGCTCGTGTGAGATAAGTATCAATAATTATTGAAGAAACATAGAAATCGGACTCGCTGAAATCATACGGAACATTATAGCCGATTTTACCATAACGGCGTCTTTCTTGAAGAACTGCATGCAAAAAACCAAGAGTATAAATCAGCGGTCGAAATCTGGGGTGTTTATTCAGTAGGAAAAAATTCTGCGATAATTTGTGGAAAGTACTATTGATATTTTGTCTCAAACCACTTGGCGGCTCCATTACCACCTGAAATCAACGAAGCAATATTGCAATGAAATTACACTGGAAATTAGGAGATTCAAACTAAATCCAATGCGTGCAAATGTACCTTATAGGATTTCTGTAGAATACCTATTGGAAAATTAGATACAGGTTCAGTAGTCAGCCAAAGGCGGAAGTCTGGATGAGGCTTGCTCAAATCGTCGATTCTTTTCTCAAGACAAGGCAGCCAACGCACCAAAAGATGCGCATTTTGAAGCATTAACCAATAACCACGAGCAACTGAGTTCTCCAACAAAGCCTCTGCATTCTGCAATTTAAAATATAAATATATAATAAACTATATACAGCAATAATGATAGATAGCTATAATTTATTCATATATAATCCACTTTAAATATCTATACAATTTATCAGTACTACATAGTACCGATGAATGAAATTTGCAGTTTTTGATTTCTTACAAACGACAAGTTATAGAATCTCAGAAGTCAAAATCTTAATGCGATGGGATGAGATGGGACAAGCCTTAAGAAATGCGATTCTCAAGAATAGTTGACAACACACAAAAAGTCTTGAAAGTCATACCTGAAATCGATAGAAGGGATTTAAATCATTGCCTCCAATATTTCTTTTGCGATGTTCGAAGATTTGATGAATAAAGATATCCGCCGCAAACGCTTAAAGAAATCACAGCATGCATTCCGAATTATTTCAATTTATCTAATTAAATAGTTAATAATTTTGAAAAGTCCCAAAACAGAATGCGTAGATGAAACTATCCCCGAGAATTGATTGGGCAAAGCCTTTAAAATGCTGAATCTATTTCTTTAGAAGTGGAAGAAAAATGGTGGAAAAGGCTCCTCCGATAGTTATACTCCATTCCATTTACATTTTTTCGGATTATACTTCAACTTAAAAAACAGTCAAGGGATCTTCAATTTAGTCTCACTTTGATTTGTTACTTAAAATAGATTGTGTTAAACGGAGGCTCTCAGCTAACATACTACTCTCAGGGTCTACTCTTATTCGATTCGATTTTGATAGGAAAACGATGTCGAATTGATCTGAATATTATATTGCGGCATTTTATTTATAAAGTATATGTGTTTGAAATTTCAACAAGGAAGCAGGCAGTTTTGTGATCATATCTGTGTTTTAATTAATTAGTAAAAATAAACAGTGTTACAATAAATAAAATAGAAATAAAAACCTACTGATTCTTGTCCCTGTCCCATGGAAAGATATTTCAGGCGATGAACCTCAAAATCCTCAGCTTGGGACAATTTCACAAGCTCCGCGGGAGGATCGCACCCAGGACTAACAATCACAACGACAGGAACATTAGGCGCTGAAGATTGGTAGGCCACTTTGAATGTGGTGATCGGTGGACTGACAAAGCTACGATCCATTACTGAAGCTACATACTCAGCAATACCATTAGGAACACGGTCGACTCTCCAGCTACGAAGCAAACATAACTTTTGGAATGGAGCAAGTTTATCGTATTGGAGTGGATAAGGATTTACATCTGGAAAGTCGTCATCATAGAACTAAAATAAGCAATTATCAGTTTGCATATATGCATACTAACACATTTTATAGAATCATTTCGATATATACATTTCTTGCTCTGGTTAATTTGTTATTCTTTTCTAGCAAACATTTGTCACGTTTATATATGGTCCGATATTTCAGTATCATGTATTACTCACATCTTTCCACACATCCAGATTATTCTTAATATCATCAACAATATCACCGAATGTTTTCGGAAGATATTCAGACAAATGAACCAGATCTCGCCAAGAGTCTTCAGGAATCCATTCAGCGGGTTTGGGTATGGCCACATCATCAACCGAAACATTGCCCTTGATAAAGAAGCTGATCTCCGATTGAGCTACATTGCCCTTATCTTGTTCCAGTCGAATAGCCAATTGAAAAGATAGGAGCAATTTATGCTTTTCAAATATACCTGCAAAGTAACAAATAATAATAATAACTCTGTAGAATAAATTGATCGGGATCACGACAATTAAGTTTAAATATTCGAATTCAGGTGAAGCTAAAGAATAAAAGCAATTTGTGTACATTGAAACCAACCAAACTGTCCTCACTTAACGGCCAAAAATTTTGAGTGGCAGTTGTGTCTCTAATTTATCTACGTTTAGATGGTCGTGAACAAGCTCCATAAGGCAAATGCTATTTCACATGCAACGTTGTCCAATTAATCATCAAGTTCGTATATTGCTCAGATTTAACGGTCTTTATATATAATTCCCACACATCAGGCTATCTCAGAATTATATTATTAGATATCTACCGTCTGCAAAGTATATAAATTGTTTCTTGTCGGAGGCAAGTACGCGGACTGCCAAGTTATCTGCTAATTTAGTATTTGGCGTATTATATTCGGAATGTTTATGTCGCCTCACCCCTGAAGCACGAACAGTATGCTACGGTTCCAAGTTAATGTAAGATATATCTACTCGTCAGTCAGTTACGCCCTTGTTTTACATCCCCATCGTCAGGACCCGAAAAACTGGTGACTATGAGCCCTCTCCGTTTTTGCTACAATGCCTGTGAAATGTCTTGTAAATTTGTAAACCCTCTACTAATTACTTTTGGAATTATTTTTGATTTTAAGCGCTTTGTAAATAACTAATTTATAAATAGTCAGAAAGAAATAAGTTTGAATTAAATAACTATACTATATCAAATTAGGCTTTTCACCTGTGCATCCATAGGTGTAGACATGATAAGTAAGTGTCTTGATGATGTTGCTCAATCGTTTAGCCAGTGAACTATCCGGCATCGCTTTCCTCACTGCCGACAAAAACACCACCAAGTACGATGACAGAGAGAACTGATACATATTGCCCACCAATGCCAACTCAGCCAGAACAAAGAAGAGTATAGCGCCCCGTTTAGCAGCCGGACGATAGCCATCTCTCTGTGTCTCAACATCGGCAGACACTGCGATTGATTGTTCTAATTGTTTTGCCACCTCGACAGCTTTAGCTTTTGTATCTTCCAGAGTATTGATTAGATCCCAGTTATCCAGTATATTACCAGTTTGTGTTGCTAATTCTAGTAGAAGACGATCTTCAAGATCTTTGAGAATTCGTTTATTTTCACTGTATAGGAAAGAAATCATTTTTTTAAAACAAAAAGTTTGAACTTATTGTTATACTGAATGACTGGAATACCATGAATATCATGAGAAGTTTGATTTAAAAAAAGATATATAATGACCTTGTCTCTTGGATAAGTTTCTCTCTTCTTTCTTCCAGTTCTCGTCGCTCATATTTGACCAGAGCTGAAAGAAGCTGACCCTCCAATCCTGTAACTGTCACTGTATAATTAATTACCATAGCGCGACTAAATAGGTTCGGTGAGAATTTAGGATTGGCCAATTTACTCGTGAGGTAGAGACGGAAAGTAGGCTCCCAGTCAACCTCTCGATCTCCAAGCATAATAAATTCGCGACCTTTATCAACTAAAATATATTTTATGTTAATTAAAAGAATTTCCAAATTGTCTGATTTAAACATTGAAAATTAAAACTTCTTGAAATTTTTAACCTGATTAAATAGATCACATCAATAACAATCTCTTGAAGTTTGACTATAATTCTTAATAATTTAAACTTTTTGATTGGAATTTTATTTCAATAATTTAGTAAAATAGTCAATTTTTATAATAAATGAATGAACGAAGAAAATAAATCTAAAATACAAGAATTAAATAATTTTGAGAAAGAAATGTAGGTTAGATTTACATCACTCAATATATTATCAATTTTTATTTTGTTTTACTGAATTTAAAGTTTTTAATGCTTTCATTATTCAAAATGTTTGTTTATATAAAAAGATTTTTGCATACTAAAAATAAATCACTGCTTGGAATATTTCTAGTATTTTTTGCATTATTACAGTATAGAAATTGTAAACAAATCTGTGAGTATATTTACCTTGTATGTTTTTGGATAAAACATTGTCAATAACTGGATCGACAGCTTCGTCAACAGCTTCGAAAAGGAATGGTGTACCAAATTTAATTCCATTTTCTAGACTTCTTAAAAATGTTGGATCGTTGAATGTTGAAATCTATAAAAATATTAATGATTAATTATATTAATGTCCTATATTTTACTTATATTGAATGTAGAATACGAGTATGTATGTATGATATAAGTATTATTGAAAGATATGTATATTACCCTGATGGACTTGGATTCATCTCTTTTATTATACTCCATCTTTTTGATCCATTTTACTGCCTGTTCTTGTGGATCTATGCAGAGAGGTGATCGAGAGCCTTTAGTTGTCAATATTGCGTTTTGAATACTTAACTCATCAGGTGGTAGGCCTTGAGAATTCCATTTACTTATTTCAACCTCATTTGTGAGCAGATTTTGTACCTAATTTATCAATTATTAATAATACAGTATTGTTATTGATACAATATTCATGAATTCGAATCTTTTATTTCAAATTAGTCTGATTTACTTATAGAAAAGGTGCAAACAGAGCTAATCAAAGATATAATTACTGTTGTAAATAACGCTTTAACTAAATATCTTATATAGTTGTTAGGTATAACATCTGCTTATAGGCATAACAAAATAATCTTCGTCCAGTTCCAACCATTCATTCCCACCACAAGATAGGCGATGGGATAGAAATGATAAACGCTATTTTTTGCAGTTTTAAGTCAATATCTAAAATTCTTTAGAAAAGTTCTAAAGAAATGAGATTTTAAGTTTGATTTAAAAGAGTCAATACTTCTTAAATTTATAAATAACTCCATGATAGGTCACATGAAGGCAATTTTTTATCATCATTTTGTATTCATCATCGCGTTTTACACAGTTATACAAAATTTTTTTGACTGTGCATTTATTTTATCAGAGACCCTATATTTACTCTGTGTTTTTAACCATAATTTTATCTAAAAGATCTAAAATATTGTTAGTTATTACAATTGAAAGTTAAGCATAATTGCGTGCATACTTTAAAATTCTTCGTTGTTGGGACCTGTTTGGATTTTAGGTCAGCATACCAAGTATTATAAAACAATTTGTGTCGAAATTCTGACGTGAATGGACCCAAATAACTCAAGAAGGCTGCAGAAAGCAGACAATCCCCTAGCAATTTCACTCTCTCCTTGTAGAGATTACTTAATTCCTGTGTCCATCTATTTTGAAATAATAATGAAGCAGTTTCATAGAAACGAAATTAATAAATCGATGATAAAAAAACTCATTTAATACGTTATCATCAAATTTGTATACCCACATCATCAAATTTATATTATTGAACGAATAATGTCTGTCCATATTACTGACTGATGGGTATTCATCAACTCGGACGAGTGACTTTGTCCGCTAGACGTTTCAGACTTTAGCTCACTTCGAGTTAATGAATTATAATCCCCTGCGTCTCCTTTTCTCAATAAAATCAATAAATGATCAAAACATTTAAATCAGCCGAGGTGCATAACTAATTAAACTATGGAATATATTCAGTACCAAATTTGTTTTTACATTTAAATTGAATAAAACTAATACTAAACAATTATAAAATCACCGAGTTTTCTCAGACGCTAGACCAGTTGTCAACTTCTCCGCAGCCAGTAATTGTCGCTGCATGATCGCCATCGCTTTATTCAAGCGCTCCATTTCATCTTGCGCCTCTTCAAATCTCTTTCGCATAGATCTCAAATCCTCTTCCAATTTCTCAACAGCCTCATTTAATTTAGCGAGCTGTAATCAAAATGTAAACAAAGTTTCAGTTTCAGAATAAAGAAACATTTATTTGATGCACTGTTGTTATAATCATTTTATTTCTATAATATCAAATTGTAGTTATACATTATAATCATAATGAAGTATAGTTCAGCTATATATTCCAGTACAACAGCGGCTATCGGGAAGTACCACGACACCGTATCGAAGCTGGAGTATAGTTTTAGGTTCTTGTTTAGACATTATTCAAAGACAGGTCATAATAAAACGTTTTTTAAATTCTACAATAGATATTTTTCCAACTATTTCGAGTGTTTTGTGCAGTATTTCTATTCTCAGTAAGGACCTTTAGTATGTTTTGTGTTAGATTGGATTTTTTTGTGGATTAGAAGTTTTATTTTATATGAGCAACGTTAAGTTTAAAACACGAGGGTATTTAGAGGCTTTTGAAATTGATTTTTTAATTATAAAAGTAGCAATTGATTCACGCATCTCAATAGATATGTTAATCTGTAATCTGTAATCTGTGAAATGGAACAACACCAGTCTCATATAAGTATAACAGTAAAAATGATTGAAATGCAAGAACTTTGAACCTGACACTCATCGATATATTATATATATATATTTAATTAACACTCACAAATTACATTCATCAACAATTAAATAAGTTTCGACAATACTATTAAATGCATACGCATAAAATAAATCAATAATGGAAGAAAAAACATATCCGCGAATATTTCTATGGGCCTCTCATCGAAGCTTATCAACCGCATTTTTCAGAGCTATGGAATGCAGAAGTGATATAAAAGTGACGTTTTAAAATATACTATACGAGTACAGTATAATTTAAAGCACATCCCATTTTACTATATCTATATTCATCAACATTCAATATGACAAACTATTTTTGCTATTAATTTTAGGGACTGGTTGAGCCATACTCCCTCGCTTATTTCTTTGGACAGGATAGAAAAACTCAATACTTTGATGGGAAGAATGTCCATCCTGATACTTCAATGAAAGAACAGCTAGTAAAAGTAAAGGGAATAGCAACTGGTAATTGATGGAATTTATTTCTAAATTTATTAAGATTGATGAGTAAATTAAAATAACTAGAAGTAAATTATGGCATAAAAAATTATTTTTTCCAAACGTTACGGTAATTGATAGTTGGTAGAACTATTATGGTTATAATTTCAAGAAAGGCTTTCTAAAATTGGCTAAATATTGTTGTGATTGAATTAAAAATAATTGCACTCATTAACAAGAAAAATGAAGTTTGTAAATCTACTAAGAGCGACATCTATGTTAAGAACTATGTAACTTGTATATTGTAGAACATTCTCCAGTTTTCATTAAAGATCTCGCAGCTTTTATTGTATGTCGGGAAAATCCTTTGAACTACATTCCCAATGACTTCATCAACACATTCTTATTCCGAGATCCACGAAAATCGTATCGGTCCTGCTATCGAATGCTAACCAGAGTATCCGATGTACCAATGGAACAAATAGGTTCGTTTGATTAGGAAACATCCAAATACATCTCGCATTCAGTAACGATATACGTATTATGTTCAACACAATACAGTTCAATACAGTAATGTTTGCAATGTATTGAATTCTCGAGTTTACATACAGGTCAATATATCATTGATGTTTATTATAACGAATCTGTACAAGGCTTTTTTTAAATTTCAATGATAGCCATATATACTGACAAACATGACTATTTTACAGAAATAGGAAAAGTGCAGTATACTTTGTGTTAAATAGATATCCCAGTGGTAAGGAACATGATACATGATAAGGAACATGGAAGGAACGCTGTTTGTTTCTATATGCATCCAATCCTAACCATTTTATTTCAATGGAAATCTTATCATAATACGTTTCCACTTTCTCTAGAAAATAAACATGTAGTAGGTAGGTAGTGTATATAACCCCTTAATTTGAAATCTTGAGTTAAAAATCTATGAGTCAGTTTTCTAGAACTATTCTCTTTACACGACGTATTTCTAAATTATCCAAAACAATGAAAAGTTGTATATTGTAAAGAAAAGTACTAATACTTTTCCCTACAACTTTTGTAAAGAAAAGTGGACTTTCTTACCTATCCATAGAAAAAACATGATTTTCTCATTTTCTTAAACAGAATGTTTCCATAAATCAAAAGTTTGCTGGTAAATCTTAATTTTTAAATATGCTATTCATAAATAATGCGAATAAAATTTTCATTTTAGAAAAGTTTTTCGAAGAGAATACTCTATTTTCTGTAAAGCACGTTTGGAAACTTTACAAATTAATCAAAAGTCAACAACCGGATAAAGAACTATTTGTTATAGATTCAGATGACTTCTTGGAGTATCCAGGTAGGTATAGAGCATCTGGTGGTTCTTATTGTGAAATGCAAAGTTTTCCACAAAGTAAAGGATTTTTGTATTTCATTTACTGCGAAATGTTAGATTACTATCACTTGAAGTCTATTGATGATCAATGTACATATTATTCTCATTTCAGAAGAGATTCTGAGAGCCTACTCCCAACACGTGGGTTTGGAGTATCTTGACTCCATGTTGGATTGGAGCAAAAAATCGGACACTCTCATTGCTGATAGTGTGTGGAGCTCTTGGTTTGGTGATGCTCTTAACTCAAATACTATAGATAAAAATGTGACCGATACAAATGCCAAATTAATGGACGATCAACTACCAGAATGCATTGAGAAGGCTATCCAGACTGACATGATCTATTATAGAAAACTTTTGACTGTCAAATTTAAGTTATAATATTCGATAAATGTTATAAACTATATCAGGAAATCTCCATAAAGCTGATATTGATCTATGGTAGAAATTCTTACAGTGAAAATTTTATACCTCTTTTTTAGCTTTAGCAAATTCTTTCTCTAATTGCTTGACTCTTTCCCTCTTAGGTCTGATTTCTTTTGCCACCTCGTAGAATGAAATCACCGAGAGTACAAACTTGAAAAATCCACCACCAGCTTTACTGGCACTTCTAATTTCTTCATACGTGGCTTTACGTTTCGATATGAGATCTACAAATAACAAATAAATTGAGAAAAAAATGAATCCTGACAATGAGAAAAGAATTGTTTTATAATTCCTATAATTTATTGAAATTACCTTTGATAGAATTGATATTTTTATTTGGGATTGCCTCAACGTCCATAGTTTGAAGAGTGCCAATAAAATTTGCATCAGCCATTAAACCTCTAGCTGCCTTCCAGCTGATTTCCCCCGCCTGCATAATGTAGCAGAGACATTCCCCAACAAATTGCACCAGCTTTGGAGGGGTAGAGAACGCTCGAATTTCAGTCACATCCGCTTTTTCTAATTCATCAAGAGCGGCTTTAGCTGCATCTAGAGCTGGCTGTGCTTCTGCGAGGGCTTCCTCAGCCTCAGCCTAAAGCAATAATAATATTGTACATAGCATTAAATAGTATATAAAGTATATATGTATATATATAGTCTTCAGTCTGTAAGACATGTTAGTTTATGCATGTTAAATAAACGTACTTGCTCAACCACAATGACTTTAGACTGTTGAGTGACCTCCACTGTTTTTTCTTCGGCAAATTTTTTCTTCGCTGCAGCTTCTTTACTGGACGACTCGATTTCAACCATAAGAGCTTGAACGGACGTTGTCTTTTCTTCAACTATTATTGTCTGTTCAGCGAGTTTCACATTCAGTTCTTTGATTTGAATGGCAGTATCTTCTAACTTATCAAGACCAACAGTCAATCGCTTACATTGAGACTCCACATACCTGAAAAAAGTATTCATCCAATAGAAAATGTCAGGTAAAATTATTTTCGCATTCAAATAAGCGTTTTAATAAAGCTTACAAATTTTGCTTTTCCAATAGCTTGAGATAGGAATTAATGAAATCGACATAATTAGTCGCGGTAACGTAGTTATCTCTTCGCAGTTTTTGTCTAAAAAGTTCTGAAAAAGATTCAACAGAGCCGTGAACCTTCACCACGTGACAAACTAGACTCTCCCAATGCTGTTGTGGAATAAGAGGATTCTAAACAAAAATAAAACAAAAGCTTAAATATGAGTGTGCATATATAACAATAATATGGAACGTTTTTTCATTCTGCGCATTCTCATTTTATTCGTAAAACCTTAGCTAAACTTTTCAATGTTGATATTCTTTCTGGTTTCCCATTTTTCCCATTTTTATTGATTTTTATTGATTTGATTAGATCTCTCTTGATAAGTTTGAATAAATGTTATATTTGATATTCGTTGATTATAATTTTGACTGAAGAAGTATACTAATAAACGTAGCCGGTCTGACTTTATGACAATTTGAAAGCTTTCTTATACTGCGTGCTAATTCAACTGGATGCTGAATCAGACATAGAGATTACTGTTAAGCTTACAGCAGTATCATACTACTAACAGTAGGGTTTAACTAACCACTTCACACTGCTAGAGTGACTCAAAGTCAAAGAGATAATAGCACAACGCCAGCTTAGCGTAACAGATGAATTTTGAAAATTTTGTATGATACTGCTGTAAGCTTAATAGTAATCTCTATGTCTGATTCAGCATCCAGTTGAATTAGAACGCAGTATAAGAAAGCTTTCAAATTGTCATTCTTTTTAGATAGCGCTGGCCGAATGGTTAGAACGCTTGACCACCAATCCAGGGGTCGAAATTTCGAATCCCGGCTAAGTACTCTCGGGAATGAAATATTACATAGCGCTGTATAAAGATTACAAAAGTGTTATTATATACTATCTTGGATATCTTACAATATAAAGGCAGTGGCACAAATTCAAAATATCATTTATGATTACGTAATCGGCTGTCGGCTGAGACCTTGGTGTGTGTCTCAGTTAAATAAATTGTGTAGTAGAGAAAGGTTGTTCTGCTCTTATTGTTACACTCACAAGTCTCAACCATAGAGATGTAATACCTACAGAGTGGTAGTCTAAATGAGATTGTGGAGACAAATTGAAAATTAAATTCTGCAGGCAAATCGACGAATACTCAACTGTGATTCGTTAAGAAGTAATGGCTGACTTCTAATCGCGAATGAAACTCGCGATTCAGCTCGCCTGCCTGCCTGCAGCTGCCATGTTTCTAATTGTCCCCTCAATGAGAATCAGATCGCCACTTTATAGATCATCTTGAATCATTACATCTCTAATAAGGTGACTCAACCTTTAATAAAATATTTCAGAGGCAAGGAATCGTTGAACATTTAAAATATTGATATTTTCTCACTTTGGGATCAATCATATAACACGCCACAGAAAACAGGGCCTGCTCCGGCCAAGGAAAGAACCAGTCGATTGTCGTGTTACTAACAACACCTGGAAAGTTACGGCATCTATCTCTCAATTTATCACCCACAGGACTCATACACAAGACGATATGCAGTCTGGCCGCGCACTGACTCTTGAAATATTGAAAGATACCTTCTTTAGTGCCTGGATAGCCGGCTTTGACACCTTTATCCCATATTTGGGACAATAAATTATCTCGCTCATCGTCGGCAAAAAGAGCGGGAACCATTCCAGTTGTAAGCATATTATTGATTAGTTCAAGAAAACCTGAAACAAATGATATGTATAGGCGGGTAAATATCATGATGACCAAAAGACAATACTAAAACATTGCCAATTTGGTGGATACCTTCTTCAGCTATTTGCTGATCCCCAAATATGAACATAAGATCTTTCTTATCTGTGGCTATTTTATTGTACAAGATTTTAAGATCTTCTCTAAACTCCTTTTCTCGGTAGTTTCTCGACAGAGATATTTCAAATGCATTCAATTCTGCAGTAAAAGCTGCCAAACGAGCGAGGCTTCTCTTTCCAGAGCCACTCACACCAACAAGTAAAGCGTGACCGCCGTCCATTCTAAGAATTCGATGAATGCTATTGAGATGATCCAGGGCATCATTGAATAGCACAAGATCCATCTTTCCTTCATTTTCATTGAAAACTTCAATGACCTATGATACAAAGCAACTTAAAATTATTTATACTCTGCAGAAGATAAATGTCAAAATATTTAAAAAGTCCTACAAATGCAAATAAAATGAATTACCTCTTGAAACAATGCTTTCGTAAGTTCATAGTCTTGCAGGTCATCATATAATCGTGGTTCTTCTTCTGAACAGGCCGCCCAATAATCACCGAAGATGATTGGATCCTGCATCACATAATCTTCGGTTATCTCGAAGTGCTCAATAATTTGAGCATGCAGATGACTCTATTGTGAAATAAATTATTTGACAAGCAGTTGAATGATGAATCTTAAATTCATTTAAATACAGTAAATTAGCTTGGTGTTTTATTTAATCATTTTTATTTACCGATATAAGCTGCCTATCAGTCTGAGAAATCATTCTGTCTGCAAACACACGAAGGCATTCGTGTCTCCATAGTCGAAGAATCTGTTGACAGTGAGTGAACTTGTCAACAGAGGCGAGACAAAGGCCTTGAAATATCTTTGACAAATCTCGGAGATTAAAGCTGTAATGAAATTTTGTTGGAGTCGGCAGCAACTTTTTCTTTACATTTCTGAAATTAAAATTATGTATATTTATAAAACTACAATCAATATAATAGTCTATAAAGGTATCAATTTTCAGCCGGATAATACTACTCACTTATAAGTTTCAATCGTAATTTGTGTGAGAGTGTCCAAAATTTCCGTCACCTTTTCGGTAAATTCTTTACAATGGCCTGTCAAAATTGACCCAAATATACGGGTCAGGGAGTCATCGCTGGGTAGACCGCAGTGGTACATGGAGAAAAGAGACAAAAATCGAGGATCAACGTTATTTCTTCCACCGCCTATAAGCGCATCATCATAGAAACATATTTATAATATTTATACGGATCGGACACATGCAAGCAAACAAACTCTAAATATTTTTACCAGGAAGACCCATAGCTGCAGAGTAGGTCAAATCTTTCATATGTTTCCAAGTTAATTCTTTTCCTCTGTCATACATGCCACCATTTTCAACTAATAGCTTGAGCAAAGCAATCGGTTGCTGAGTGCCATAATCATCGATCTAAAGAATAAAAAAATATACTGCAATTTCAAGACTAAAACGTCACAATTATGATATTTTAGTTTCTGTATTTTAATTATCATTTTTAATCTCCAGACATAAATAAAACTTAATGATTGTAAAGGTTGTCTATTTCAACCTTTTTGAAAGGTAGATCTTTTATATTTTCTTTATTGAATTTATGAAAATTTAGACCCACTAAACTATTAATACGCAAGGCGATCTTTTATCTGCAGAAGAAAGTTTGATTAGTTAACTGAGCAGTAATTTTAGGGTGCGTAGAATAATTACGCATATTGAAATCAATTTTAAACAAATCTAATTTACTAGCAAAATGGTTATTCTGAGAAATTTTTAGCGTTACAAAGCTATACTGTGTACATACTTGAGGCATGCTGAGATCATCGATGAATATAAGCAAGATTTTGCCGGGTGTTGGACCATAGATACCTTTGGCTCGTTTTTCTACATTACTTTCGAAATTTCTTTGAACATCAAGGGAAGAGGTTCTAGATGAAAAGTTAATGTAGAGAACGGAGTTTACTTCAGGCGACAAACTTTTTAAAAATGTGAGGGCAGTGGCTGATTTAGATGTGCCTGTTTCTCCAATCAGCACTAGAGGACGATTCACCTAAAAATTGTATTTACATACTTTATAGTTGCGTTCACATTGTTACATTGCGTTCACTATAATATAGAATATATTTGGATCTAATGAAATGTATTATGTAATATAATATCTGAGTGTATTTGCATACTTTCATATGCTGCTTAAGTGCCCAATCAATCTTAACTGTCTCTACGGTGGGTACGAGAATTTCTGTGAACCTCACATCAGGTTGATGCTCATAAGTTGGTACCAGATGGGCCCATGGTAACCAAGATTGACTCTTAACATCAAATAGGTAGTCGCTTAAATGAGGATAGACTGACGGAAGACTGCCTGAAATATTAGAAGAATGAAAAAGGAAAGATAACTTCTGAGCCATTGAGTTATGCGCTCATAATCAATACTCTCTACACAGTATTGAGCATTCTGAGTCAAAATTTGGTTAATAATACTTTACGCAAATCAAAATATGGTATTAGAATAGTTAGACTCATTCGACTTTGTTTTCCTATAGAAATTGATCATTAAAATTCAATTTTACCTAACATATAATTGAGATGTAGACTCTTATATTCTTTCAAATTTGCATTCACTATCCAAGCATTAATTTATTTTTAAATTTAGACTTCACTAACAAATCAATTTGGACTACGTATTAGAGGTATTACTTACCAGCCTTAGCGAATTTCTTTTCTGTTTCCTCAGTCGTCGATGGTAGACCAGAAAGTTGTCTCAGAGCATTGTCAAATTTGATCCGGTCTTTCTCGACGAGCGCTGCTCCCAGGGACCATGTGAGGCTATGTATAAAAGAGCTTTCGATGATGTCTGCGTTTTCATTGCAAATAAGATTTCGTGTTTCGCTGTTTTTTTTTGACAAGTCATCTTCATTAGAAGGTTTAAAATTGATTTGAGAATCCAAAAGGAAGCACAGTTGAATTATCATGCTGAGAGAGTTTTGAGGAACTACAGATTTCATGCTCTTTCCTTGTTCTCCATTAAAAATTCCTTCGAAAATACATTCCATCAATGAAGGCACGTATTTGTTAAATAGATTATTCATAAGTTCTCTCGCTTCTTCCTTCTCGAGGTTTTTAATCTATAATTCAGAAATAATTAATTTTAATCCGTGGAACTTTTTTAACCTTTTATAATCCCTTAAAAAAAGTTGTTCCCTTAAAATAATTCTTACATATCAATCCAAAAAATAACACATTTCTTTAAAAGATTCACGAACTTAAATTAATGAACTCTTTGCATTTCTGCAGTAATCTATTAAACGCTCACATTGATATCCTAATGAATATTAAAAGCAAATATATTATTCAATGCCATTACCCATTTAATCCAGTATGGTTCATAACCCAAATCCTTCGGATCAACATAAACCATTCCACAGCGTGACACTGTTGCAGGAGATGCATATTGAAGATCGCCAACTTCAAACAGCAGCCAACAAAAGTTCTGCAAACGGATTCGTTCTCCATTAACCAAGGTTAAGAGACGATTGTCATCCATAACAGAGTTCATATTCTCAATCCACAGGGCATCCACGTCGCCATCAAACAAAAGATATCGATGCTCTATTTTTTCTACCGGAGCGTTGATCTTTCGAAATATGTACGAGAGTAGACCGTCAGTCCAATCTCTAGTCGCCGGGTCCAGTAATCCATACAATTCGTTGACTGTGCGTTCTTTTGGGTTGATTGTGAATAATTTGGAGGGAATGCCTTTTCTAGATTAGTGATTCAATTCAAATTTTGTAATAAAACAATGCTGTCATCAATCTTATTTCAGATGGTTTTTGATGAAATATACTCTCTATACATTATATTGATTAATTATACTGTTTATCTGTTTACATAAATTTCTCTGTAGAGAAAAATCAAAATACCCGATCGCGCCCGATCGAAGATCTTTCTACAATAATCAGTATAATGTAGATAGTAAATTTCTGCTCCTATCGAGTGTGATCAAGTATCTAGATTTTTCTCTACAGAGAAATTTTTGCAATTTGATCGGGTTTCTGACATTGTCAATGATTTAATCCGTATTTTCTTTTTAGAGAATAGAGACTGTCCTCTATATTTTGGGAAAAGTTTAAAAATCCTTTTAATAGGTTTTTCCATTTGAAATTAGTTTTAAAAGTTCCATCCATGCATTCCCGTATTCCGTAAATGAGCACGTCCCGATAGAGCCCATTGTTAGCTGATTTTTGTGTCACTTGACAACGAACTCTTTGACTTATTACAAATCGATGCTATTCAGATAAATAGATCTTTCTTTTGTTCATTACTATTATATTCATTTTCCTTTATTTTTATCTGAATGAATAAATGATAAATATGATATGTACATAATCCAATACCTTGTCTGTGCCTCACAAAATGTTTTGATCACAGTCGTCTTCCCTCCACATGTAGGACCCACAACCATCACGGAATGACGCGTTAACAGAGTCGAGTAAAATTGAATCACCTTTTCAACCTATAGTTGGATTTTTGGAAGAGTGTTTATCAAACATTCAAAAATTCTTTAAAACTATCAAAACGCTTAATTATTAAATGCACACCTGTTTCTCCACTACAGTGTAGCCATGGTCGGCAAACACTACGGTAGCTATTTCTGCCAGATCCTCGTGACTAACTGAAGCGATCTGTAATCCGGGGAATAAATCAGTGATGAGGCCTCGGAAGAGAGGTACGTCATCAAAAACGAATTTGGGTAGGTTCATATCTCGCAGCGCTCGCATCAGCAGCTTATCTTCTGCTACATCTGGATTGTCGCGTCTAACACCTCCAGCCATTACAAGAACGGATTTGAGAGCCCTTAGGCCGAAATCGTAGTGATATTGCTGGGACAATTGTTCTTTAGCTAATTTGTACATTGTTGTCATTTTCTTAGCAAGATTCTAAATGTTATAACAAAACATATGGCAAATAAATATTTATGATCTTTATTGATTTTTTAGTGAAAAAGATTGTAAAACAATACTCTGGCGGTAAGAAATCCTTGAGAAAACAACATTATTTCACATATATATTCCAGATCGGGAACGATTACCACAACAGGCCGAAACAACGCCTTCACAGATTCAGGTAGTTCAGTTCTGCCTGCATACCCAGGATTCATAGTGATAAACAAACCAACACGATCGTCTAATTTGATTTCGGCTCCTTCGAACTATACAAACAAACAAAAGTCAAAAGAGAGTAGCTTGTAATAATCATATTAAATTTTTTCTGTCAAAGGCGAGCATTCGTATTAGTTTCAATACCGTAAAGCGAGTCAATTTCATGGCTAATGCATTCTGTATGGTTTTGATTTGGGTGGACACGACAGACAGTACAGAGACATCGATTCGATTGAATTCGTCGAAGCAGCCCCAAGCTCCGCATTGACATAATCCAGACAATAGTTTACCAAACGACTGGAGTACAAATATGTTTGTTTTCATATTATAAACTGTAATTATATTGATGTCATTTCATATTCAATTGCTTACCTTAAAATCCATACCATCTCCACAATTTGTAACGACACAAAGTAAACCTAAAGCTTTAGCGAGATCCTTCGTTGTTTCAGTTTTACCAGTGCCTGCAGGTCCTGCGGGAGCTCCACCGAAATACATTGAAAGAGCCTAGAAGAAGATGGAGCATTAGTCTTTTGTCTAATGCTTTGATTTGATTTTACAAAAATTATACTATACAGAGCTATAAATTATATCACGAAAGAACATAGCCGGGATTCGAACTCTCAACCCCTGGATTGGTGGCCAAGCGTTCTAACCATTCTATTATATTTTTTTAAAATTTCTTTTCTAATTGACTAATTTTACCTGAGTAAGAGTGAGGTAAATTCGATCAGTCAGTGGCGTGATCACAAGTCGTCCATTCAACCCGAAATATTCATAACCATATCCAAATTCACCGGAGCATTGTCGAATACAGATATCATCGATATTGCGCACCCAATAGAATCTCAGTTGAGATTCCCATTCAAATTCAGTTTTCTGAGTGATACTGTTCAATAAGATGCGTCATTAAAATATACTAATATACTAACTTCTGTGTTTAAACTGTATGATAGTATCTTTAAATCATTGCCTACGATAACGCTTTTCAACAATTTAGAGTCTTGTCATTTGTTTTATTGCTTACTTTATGGTCCTATTTCTGTTCAGTATTTTGAAATAACTCTTTCTGAAGCTGCTCGTGACATTTTTTAAAAATTAATCGTTTGATTCATCCAATTTTTGTTGTATCTTCTTATTACTATTAGTCCAACCATTTTTTAAACAATTTCTATTTTCTATAGAAATCCTTCAATCAAAGGTTTTCAATGCTTTGTTAACCAATGCCTTAATTTTTCTATCTAAAATCATTTCTCTCTAAATCTAATTCTGCGCATTCTTATTTTATTCGTAAAATTTCTAAATGTTGATATTCTTTCTGATTTTTCATTTTTCCCTAATATTCTAAAGAGATTAATTTTTAAATCTAAATTTCAATTCATTGATTATTGATTTTTACTGATTTCATATTAGTTGATTCTAATTTGCAACATACTCATAACCGAAACTGATCTAATATATCCAAAATCCCGTGCTCAAATTTTAGGATTCTAATTTTGCCAAACATGTATTTTGTAAAGTAGATTAAGAATCATAAGTCTGATTAAATCACCTGTCTCTGATAAAGCTATCAATGATATCTCTGGAGTGCACATCCAGAATCAAGACAGTCTCGAATTTGTTCATGTCATTCTTATTGAGACCTGCTCGCACAGTGTAGACTATGTCACTGATTTGATCGGCGCATTTTTTACCAAAATCTTTCATCGCACTTCGTTTACCTTTCTTTGTCTTGATGAAAGTGTCCTCAACTTCCCATGTGAACCAAATTTGATTGCCCGCCAGGATCATCATACCCTATTAAATGAATCATTATATACACACATATAAATCATATTTTAAGACAACTTTTAACTTGAAAATTGCTAAGTTTAAACTAAAATTCAAATTGTTTGCTTATTGATTTATTGATTTTTTTAGTTCACCTGGTAGTCGAACATCCACTTCACACGTGATTTTCTATTACAATAATAGAATACCGCTTCTTTTGTAATCAGTCGATTAGTCCGTCTCATTTCCTCCTCGACTGTGACCATCCACTCTTCTACTCGGCCTGACAGAACGACTTCCTGTCGATATTCCATCACCTCTTTCTCACACGATGTCATTCCACGAACCACTTTATTATTATGAATATTCATTTGCATATTCAACATGCAAATGTTATCGAATATCTAAAACATTACATTTGTACATCCTTTTAAAAATTACTCTTCTATGGCTTATTTCACGTGAGAAACTTATGAAAACAAAAATATTTAACGCATAAATATCTCAGTAATTGTAGGAATAATAATTCATATTGATCCATATTCTTTTCAGCCATCGAATTCAGTCCACTTAACTCTACTCAGTCTTATTCATAGAGATGTAATGAATACAATTTAAAAAATACGAAGAATAAAGAAAAATTTAAAAATGCCTTAACCACAAATTTCCTGAATGAATACTAATAAACAATTTATCGTTTAGAGTTGCTTATACGTAGTAATTTTACTAAATATCATACATATATGTG